>APFE031016580.1:468627-484454 GCA_000404065.3 Pinus taeda | reverse complement strand
ATTCCGCCTCTGATAGTGTATTCCGATATATACACTATTTTCTGCCTCCGATAGTGTATATTACATATATATATTATATGTTGCTCTGCCTCTGCCTTTAGCCTTTATGTCTTCTGCTCTTCCTCTATGCTCCTCTGATCGGTCTTCCGATAGTTCTTCTGTGGCATATATTGCTCCCGATATGGCTCCTCCTAGGCTCTGATAGCTCTATTTTACTCCTTTGATATGTTCTTCTTTGGCATATATATATGACATATATATATATATATGGCTCCTTCTATAGCTTCGATAGCTCTATTTTGCCTCCTCTGGCTCCTAGAATATTGCCATATTGACATAAATGACAATCTATGTCAAAAATCTCCCCCTTTGTTATTGATGGAAATATTCTTCTTCTCTCCCCCTTTGACATCAATGGCAAAGGAATGCATACGGACTCCCCCTGTTGAACTGCTCCCCTTGTCCTGCAACATCTTTATGAATGAACTTAAGTGATGCTAAAGAGATAACCCCCATCTTTTGATGAAGATGTTCAAATGCTTCTCGAGGAAGAGGTTTTGTGAAAATATCAGCTATCTATTCCTTAGTGTTGATATATTCCAAGATGATGTTTTGTTCAGCTACTTGTTCACAAAGGAAATGATACTTGATTGCTATATGTTTGGTCTTTGAGTGCATCATTGGATTTTTGCTGAGACTCATAACACTTGTGTTATCAAAATAGATGGTAATTGGTTGATCTATACCTATGTTGACATCTTTTAGAGCTTCCTTCATCCATAGTATTTTAGTACAACAGTCTGTTGCAGCTATATACTCGGCTTCGGTTGTGGATAATGATATGGATGTCTGTTTTTTGCTGAGCCAAGATATTAAATAGTCTCCTAGGAAGAATGCATTTCCACTAGTACTTTTTCGATCATCTACACTTCCGACCCAATCAGCATCGATGTATGCAGCTATAGTCAGAGTTGAGCTCTTAGTGTACCAAAGACCGAAATCAAGAGTTCCTTTCAGGTATCTGAGAGTTCTTTTTATAGCTAACAAATGGGATTGTTTAGGAGCTGATTGAAATCTTCCAACCATTCCTACTGCCTGCATTATATTGGGTCTCGTAGCAGTTAAGTACAGAAGGCCTCCAATTATTGACCTGTAATGAGTTGCATCTATTGGAGGGGAGTCATCATTTTTTCTCAATTTGTAATTTGTGGTCATAGATGTGCTCATGGGTGCACAATCTTCCATTCCATATCTTTTAAGCATGTCTTTAAGATATTTGGCTTGAGATATAAACAATCCTGCTCTGGTTTGAGATACTTGTAGTCCAAGGAAGTGAGATAACTCTCCCATCATCGACACCTCGAACTCTTTTGACATGTTTTGAGAAAATTCATGGCTCATCTCATCATTATTGCTAGCAAAAATCAGATCATCAACATAAACAAGTGTGACTAGTAACTTACCTTCATCTGCATTTATGTAGAGACTACTTCCTACCACTCCCTTCTTGAAGCCTTGTTGTTGTAGATAGTGATCCAATCTTGCATACCAAGCTCTAGGAGCTTGTTTCAACTCATATAATGCCTTTTTCAACTTACAGACTAAGCCTTTTCCTTCTGTTCGATCAAACCCTTCGGGTTGCTCCATGTAGACTTCTTCCTTGAGTTCCCCATTCAGAAATGCTAATTTTACGTCCATTTGATAGATTTTGAATCCTTTTGAGCAAGAAAATGCCAAGAACATCCTAATAGCTTCCACACGAGCTACTCTTGAAAATGTTTCTTCAAAGTCAATTCCTTCAATTTGTGAATAGCCTTTACAAACAAACCTTGCCTTGTTTATGATGATTTGTCCATCTTCATTCATTTTGTTTTTGAATACCCATTTGGTTCCTATAATGTTTTTGTCCTTTGGACAAGGTACCAGCTCCCATGTCTCATTCTTCTCAATTTGAGACATTTCTTCTTCCATGGCTTTTACCCAATGAGGATCCTTACTTGCTTGAGTATATGTTTCCGGTTCTATCATGGATAGAAGATCAATGTCATTTTTCTTTGGTGTACATATCATCCTTCTTCAGGTTTGTATCCCTTCATCTCTATTGCCAATAATCTACTCTTCTGGATGATATTTCTGGAGAAACTTCATCTTTGAAGGGGTATGAGGTGGTTCTTTCTCCTTGGCTTCTTCTTGATCTATTTCTTCTTTTCCAGGTTCTTATTCTTCAATGAGAGGATCGAATTCATGTTCTTCAATTTATTTTTCTGAAAGGTCTTCATCAATATTTACATAAATGCATTCCACTATTTTCCTTACTCGATTATTGTAGCACTTGTAGGATTTTCTCTGTGTAGAGTATCCAAGGAAGATCCCTTCATCAACCTGAGAATCAAAATTTCCTGGTGAGCCATCATTGATTTTTATGAAGCACTTACTTCCAAATATCTTGAAGTATTTTACTAAAGCAGGTCTTCCTTTCCATAGTTCATAAGGAGTTAATTCATAATTTGGTCTTAATTGAGTTTGATTCAAGGTATAGATAGATGTCCCAATTTCTTCTCTCTAGAATTTAGGCTACAAATCTGCTGCTAATAACATTGTTCTTACCATTTCTTGAACTGTTTGGTTTCTTCTTTCAACTACCCCATTTTGCTGAGGTGTTCTGGCAGCAGAGAATTCTCTTTTAATTACATGTATTTTCCAGAACTCATTAAATTCTTTTGATGTCAATTCTCCCCCTCTATCTGTTCTGAGGCACTTAATCTTGGTGTCTTTTTCATTTTCTACAAGAACTTTAAGACTCTTAAAACACTCAAATGCTTCAGATTTATATTTATAAAATATGTCCACATCATTCTAGTATAGTCATCAACAAATAAAACAAAGTACCTTTCTCCTTGGAGTGTCAGATTTCTAGTTGGTCTACATAAATCAGCATGGATGATCTCCAAAGGCTTTGATGTAGAGAACTCCTTGGTCTTGTGGATGGTTCTAGTTTGCTTTCCATGATGACATGGACCACATATTCCTTAATTTGGTTTGAATAGATTTGGGATGTCTCGTATAGCCTTAATCTTGCTTATATTGATCAAGTTCTCAACGCTTGTATGTCCAAGTCGCTTGTGCCATAACCAACATTCAGCTGTTTGACTTAAGTAGCATTTAACTTCTTCAATCTTGTTCAGAATGTAAATGTTGTCTCGTGTTCTAACCCCTTTCGCCACAAGTTCCCCCAAGGAAGAGTTCCTTATTTCACAGTCTTGGTGCTAAAGACAACATTATGTCCTTGATCACAGATTTGGCTAACACTCAGGAGGTTGTGTTTGAGCCCGCTTACTAGCAGAGCATTTTGAGCTTTTCCTTTTCCATTGATAAGAGTAATAGTTCATTTTCCAGCAATTCTGGCAGATCCACTTCCAAAGGATACATTTCCTTCCTTTTTGCTCAATGAGACAAACTTCCTTTTGTCCCCTGTCATGTATCTGGAGCACCCACTATCCACAAACCAATGATTTTCATTATTTTGAGCATATAGAGCCAGGCCACATTTACCCGCGTTGGGATTCTCACTTCTTGCTTTTCCTCTTTTGAGTGGGCAATTTTTTTCATGGTGTCCATTATTGTAGCATATTGAGCAAATAGATCAAATTTGGTCAAGGGATCAAACGAATTGTAGGTCTTGATTTGTCCCTACCTTTTGGGACCATATGTTTTGTTTATTTGATCCTTTAGTTTTGGTGTTTCATTCTTGCGAGCCATGCAATGTGTGGCTTGATGACCAAATTTTTTACAATATAAACAATGTCCAAGAAAGATAGTTTTGTATCTGTTGTAACAACCACGATTTGAATCAACATTCTTCCTTGGAATTACTCTCGCTTCATTCTTTGGATTTGAGATGGGCCTTTGATGGAATATTGGTTTGTATCTATTGTAATATCCATGATTTGAATCCACATTCTTCTTTGGAGTGATTCTCTCTTCGTTCTTTGGATCTGGGATGGGCCTTTGATGAAATACTCTTTCTTCTTTTGGGTTGCTAGAAAGTGCATCGGCATATCTTTTCGCGCTATTCTTAGTGCTTGATGATTCTCCTTTAAAACCTATTCCATATTTGTCATGTTGAGGTTTTTGACTTTTTAGGATAGTCTCAAGTATTTGAGAGCCTTTCCAACCCTTTTTAACTTGCTCAATTCCTTCCTCAGAAATATTATTTTGGCTTCACATTCTTCACAAGTTCCTTCTTTTTCTTTTAGCTTTGTTTCCAAGAGATCTTCCCTTCTTTTTGTTTCCTCGTTTTCTACCTTGAGAGAAATGATTTTATTCAGTAATTTCTCATTTTCTTCAATGGCACTTATTAAAATTCATCTACATTTCCTTCTAGCCCTAAGTCATCATCATTTGTGAATGTCATGAATAATGTTTCTTGGCTTTCAGCATGGCCACTTTCTTCATCTAATTTCTTTCTGATGACTATAAATTCATCTTCATCAGACTCATCTTGCTAAGATAAGAGGTTCTTCTTATTGATCCCTTTCATTTTGTATAACATTCTTTTACAATTTACTTCATCATCACTATCATGCTTATGAGGACATCTTGCAGCATAATGACCCATTTCTCCACATTTGAAATAGATAAGAGGGTACTTACCTTTCAACTTAGATCCTTTGTTCATCTTTTGTACAAATTTCGCCAATTCGGATTCCACATCGGAGTCATCATTACTGACATTCCTTTCTTTCCCCTTTTTTTATTTTGAAGCCTTGAATGTTGCATCTTTGGAGCTTGGGCCACCTTTTATCATCTCATAGGAAGTGAGGATTCCATGGAGTTCATCCATCTTGAGAGTATCTAGATCCTTTATTTCTTCTATGGCGCTTATTTTGTTGTCAAATCTGTCTAGGAGAGATCTTAAGACCTTTTGAACAATGGTACTTTCTTCAATGTTTTCGTCCAATCCTTTAAGAAAGTTGACCACTTCAGATACTTGGAGAAAGTATGATGTATCTTCTTCATCATCCATTTTCAAACTTTCAAATTGCCTTCTATAAGTTTGAAGCTTTTCCTTCTTGACTTTTGAGTCCTCATCGTATGAGCCAACTAACTTATCCCACATTTCTCTGGCAAAATTACAATTCATGACTTTTGTAAATTCGGAATTAGTGATTCCACTAGTGATGGAGTTTAAGACTTTTGCATTTGCAATGTAGACTTTCCTCTCATCTTGATCTGTTGGAAGAGTGGAAGAAATCAAGTACTCATTCAGAACCGAATGCCAGACTTCAGGTCCAAGGGACATTAAGTAGTAGGTCACTCTCTTTTTCCAGAAACCAAAATTGGTGTCATCGAATAGAGGAGGTCTTCCTGACGCTTCGTGATTTCTCATCATGACTACGAAAGCTTCTTCAATATATTAAGCTAATATGAGGAAGCCCGCTATGATACCAATTGTTGGAAATACTAGGGGGGATGAATCAATCTTTCTTTTCAATTGTTCTTTTTATCACCAAAAAAAAAACTTTATATATGCAACACAAAAATAGATAGTTGGAATAAATGCTTTTATTAATATAATATGTGAAATGAAATAGATACAATATATAAATGGTTGTGATCAGTTGCTAAGCACCAAATTGGACTTTTGTGAGGCTCCAACCTCCAAAGCACCAACTCTGGTTTGCCAAGGCAACAGTCTTGGACTTAGGAGAACCAACTCCCAAGGACTCCAATCCTTTCAGTTCTGAGGCTCCAACCCCGCGGACTCCAACCCTTTATTATAAACTGTTATAATCTGTGTTGTTGTAGTTCTCTACTCCCAAGCCTGCTAAGCTTATGCTTCACTTTTGTTCTCATGCTTCTCCTACCTCTGCCTGAACTTCGGCTTCCTCTAACTCTAATTATTCACAGACACACACACTACTTTCCTTGTTTTTCCTATTTTATGTATTCCTGATGCCTCTAACTATTGGTTTCCTTTTTGTTGGCTCTTCGGTTTCCTCAACACTCGCTTCAGCTTCCTTTGTGCTTGCTTTCCTCTTCGGCTTCCCGATTCTACATGTCACTTTGGCTTCCTCTATGCTGGCTTGTCCTTCGGCTTCCCAATTCTTCATGTCGCATTGGCTTCCTCTGCACTGGCTTGTCCTTCGGCTTCCCGGTTTTTCGGCTTCCTCTGTCTCTTCGAGTTCACCAACACTCCGGGGACACGTTAATTCAACAGCGAGGACCGAAATACACAGAGAAAACTGTTGCATATTAAAAACTGTAACAGAGGCCCTTTTTCAATAATAACATGCATACACAGGACTTTATTGTTTACAAAGAGATTTCATTAGAGAGACAGTACCACCAATGAGGCCCCACCTGCCACGTCACCATTGCAATCGCAATTGGCATCGTTTGGCCCTATTGAACTATTAGAACCATTATTATAAGCTTTTGGCCTAAAAAACCTCGAGCATTACAAATATCGAAATACACAGGAATATATGAAAAACCGAACGAAACACTTAAGGGTGGACTTCAAACTCATTACACCTGCATCTATAATTGCATCAAGTCTGCTATGTAATCGCAATCGGCAGTCACAGCTTCCAGAAGTCCTATATAAGTCGAGCTCACGACATGGTCAATCATCGATGGTGATTCTCCTGCAGATGTGATATAGCATTAAGTCAAATTGTAATGTTGCATCGATTCCGCAACATATATCGCAATCGACGCTTTCAGGAGTGACAGCCCTTTGTATATTGCGATATGCGAGTACGGATAGGCAGATGCGATATAACAATAGACCATTGCATAATATTGCAGCGGATCCGCAACATATCGCAATTCGCATGTTTTAACGTGGCAAGGCTTACAGCCCAAATATATGAAATACACTTAAAAGCATGCTTCAGAACACTTTCATGTATATATATCACACATGTATATCGCAGTCAGGGGTTTCGAGTAGTGGCTCATAATAGAACCTATTGAATTATAGTATCACCGATATATATATATATATATATATATATCTATATTATATATATATATATATATATATATATATATATATATAATATATATATATATATATATATATATAATATATATATATATATATATATATATTACTCTGCTCTATACTATGATATATACACTATTTTCCGCCTTCGATAGTGTATATTACATATATATATTATATGTTGCTCTGCCTCTACCTTTAGCCTTTATGTCTTCTGCTTTACTCTATGCTCATTTGATCGGTCTTCCAATAGTTCTTCTATGGCACATATTGCTCCCGATATGGCTCCTCCTGAGCTCCGATAGCTCTATTTTGCTCCTCCAAGATGTTCTTCTTTGGCATATATATATGCCATATATATATGGCTCCTCCTATAGCTCTGATAGCTTTGTTTTGCCTCCTCTAACTCCTAGAATATTGCCATATTGACATCAATGAAAATCTATGTCAATAGATCCAAGGGATTTGATAGAGCGTAAGAGGCTTGGTTGTGTGTAAGTGGATCTAATGCTTGGTTTTCCATATTTTTGGAGTACCCACAGTTGGGGCATGCAAGCACTCAGATGACAATTCCCAATGCAAGAATGTCTCGCATATACAATCATGAGAACGTCTTCTCCTACACTCTTCACTATTTGTTTCCCAAATTTGGGTATTCATTTACATATTGGCTGGAGAAATGTTGAGGTCCCACCAACTTATAGAAATCAACAGAAGAAACAAAAGGTGCATAATTCAATGGTCCAATTACCATACTCACGAGTCTAGGAATTATATCAATTTTTGGATGGGCCTATGTCTTAGCTCTTACTTTTAGCATCCAAAACTTCAAATATCTATATGATACAAACAATGAAACAACTAGCCAATTTGTACCTACACATATTCTATATGATGCATTTCATGGGAGGTATCATAGTTCTAGTGGAGCAATAGTTTTGTGCTTTGTTGAGGGCTTTTCAATAACAACAACTGCTACACGAGTGGTTTATGCTCGAGATGGAGGCATTCCCTTTTCAAAGATTTGGCATAAAGTACAAGGTTGCTACAAATATTGTATGGTTGTGTGCAGTTATTTGCATTCCTATATTGAAAGTAAATGTGCTATTCATAGTTATCACTTCAGTATGTACCATAGGATGGGTGTTAGGTATTGTATTTTTTGCCACCAAATTGGTTATTCAAGGATGTAATGACAGGCACAACTCCATACCCAAATGGAGATGTAGGATCATGCTCATCACCTGCATATGCTTTCACTAGATTCTATTTTGCTTTAGGTATCACTAGATACAATGTTCTGAGAAGCCTGCCCCAAAAGCATCAGCAATCAGAGTGGACCAAGCTTCAAATTATATGGTTGAGATGGCTTACCTGGAAAAGGTGTTTTACATAAGGATGATAAAAGCATGTGGATTTATTGATAGATTTATTGTTATGGGTCCTGTGAGAATCTACAAAGATAAGCCACCATATCTCTACCAGATAGATCAACAAGTGATCTCGAGGTTCATTACAGGGTATCTCCATCCTCGAACCCTTGTTCTTCATGGTTATGGGGAAACCACACAAAAACTTTGCCAATGAAGTCCATTTACTCTACCACACATTGTCCACTTCACAGTCGGCCCACCAACATTGGAGGGTATCTCTATCCTCGTTTCTTCATTCATCATGGTTATGGGTTAACAACACAAAACCCTTGCCATCAAATTCCATCTGCTTGGCCACACACTGCCAACATCACAATTGGCTCACAAGCATTATAGGGTATCTCTATCCTTGGATCTTCATGCATCATGGTTACAAGTCATCCACAAACCCTTAGTTATGGGTCAACCATGCAAAACCCTTGTCTTCAATGACACTTGGTCACCCACAACTCATCCTCGACAAAGGCTTCTTTGAAGGGAAATGCATGTAATGGGGACCATTACTTCCTAAGAGGGGAGGACTATCCGAATGGAAATTCACCCATGGTGTTTAACTATGGTAATGTAACTAAAGGCTATTAATGACTCACCCATGGTATTATCCACCCATGGTATTTACTCATGGTAATGTGACTAAAAAAGGTTATAAATAACAAGCCTCCTTTTGTAAGAGGGCATATTGTCTACGACAATGTAGCAAAAAATCATCATTTTGATCCTAAAAAAAAATAGATTTCTAATTTATTTTCTGGGTTGGTTTACTGTATGGATTTCTTCTTTTGTTTCCTGGTGCGGCGATTACTCAAATCTTGGAGCTCCCCAAGATATGGATTTTATATATATATATATATATATATATATATATATATCATATCTTGGGAGCATATATATAAACTAAACTAAACTATTATAGTGAACATTTCACCTCATACAAACTTTTAAATGAAGAAGTGATGCATATGTTTTGAAATTATTGCAATGGACAACCTCACAAATATATGATCTCATAGTTTGCATCCTTTGTGCTTTCACCAGCTCAATCATGGTGGAAGGAGCCACATTGTTGAATCATGCATCAAATTTGTTCTTCGGATTGAAGAAAGACCTCCTCAACAAGCATATCATAAAATTCATCGCTCGGTTATATAAAATAGTGAGCTAAGTTGTAGATTATTGGGCATGTTCTTTTGTTAGAAATTTTTCTTGTGATTTAAAGTCATGATTGGTAGGGAGTGATAAATTAAAGAACCATACAAGTTTGGTGCACAAATATACAGGAAGTGATAACTTGACAAACAAACCAAGTTCAGAATGCAACTATATCCAAAATTATAACAACTACATTTAATGATAGGATACTTGGGCAAATATTTATTAAAATATTTCATTTAATAACATAAGTGTGCATAAAAGAATAAAGATAATAAATACATCTTTTAGCCTAAATGCAATTCTTTTGTTGTTACAAGATGCAATATATGCAATTTTAGTTCTTCGTTGTTGTTTGCTTCAATTTAGCTATATTTAAACTAAATGGCATGTAATAGCTATAAATAAATTAAAATAATATTAAAAATAATAAAATTTAATTTGTAATGTTAAAGTATTAATATAATTTAATTTGTAATGTTCATCTCATTCAATTGAAACTAAGTTTCTCCATATCAATTTGAATGAAACACTGCATAAGAAATAAAGTTATAGAGCTTCATTACAACCAATAAGGAAGGGTGCTCACCAAAAGCACCATTTTAGCACATCATTTTCACTTTCATATCTATTTTGTGATCAAGGCTTTAATTATTTAGCTCGCAACCTGTTAGCAATCCACACTCCAATTTTGTTATATTTAAACTCATTGGCATGTACTAGCTACTATGTAGCACTTGTTTAAATACTCTTTAGTTTTTTCCATCACCATTGTAAGACATTCTATAGAATATATTACATATTTTCCATGTAACATAAGGATCTCCTCTTGGAAATTAGATAAAGTAAAACCAAAAGTTTAAAATTCAAATCTCATGAAATTTTAAAACTTCAAAGTGGGTATTGTACATATGTTACACAAAGTTTGGTTTCATGCCTTCATAAAGATCAAACAAAAGTGTTTTCCACATCTCAAAAAAAGGAAAATAGTGCGGTTAATATATTATTAATCTCTTGAAATTAACATATGGTCAAATGTGAAATTCTTGGAATTTCAAGAAACAAGTTATGTGTATGTTGAACAAATATTCTTCAATTGCCCCAAGTTTATTATGCTTGATGATAAAAACCAACAAAGATCGCTATAAACACATAACTTGAATATAATTATGCGAAATGATAAATAAATTCTAACTTCAATGAAAAAAATAAAAGAAAATATTGTATTAATTTCTTAGTTTATTAATAATAGGTTTGATGTTCTCCCTAATTAAGTTTATTTAAATTTAAAAGTGTTAAATCTATCTTCATCCAACCATATTATCATTTGAAACATAATATTATTCTCTTACAGTTTTTACTTTACACATCCAATATTCCAAAAAAACCCTACTATCATTTGTGATAGAACATTATTCATGAAAGTAAATATATTATATATATGAAGTACCTTAATCTATATAAACTCTCCATGATGCTAGTAAAATTAATTTTTATATTAAATAAGTGTACACTCATAAGGGCGGCTTGCTCAAAAATTGGTTTTCTGGGAATTGAATAATTAACCAATAAAAAATCCACCTGCTTCAAACCATATCCTCCATTTCATCTTATTGGTCTATGAAGGTCTACACAACTCACTTGTAGCAAGCCCAACTCTTCAAGAAATTAACCTTTTTACATACCATATTACCAAAATATTTTTCAATTGATTAGCCTAAGTTTCTCCATCAATCAATTTAATGAATGTGAATAGTCACAGTATTATAGTCACCGGATTCCAAGAGATCACTTGGTATATGAAGACCAAGGAATTGTATTTATATGTGAATATTGTTAACATAATACAACTAACGTTTATCCACTCTTGTTGTCTTCTGCATGTTGTCTTCTCCATGTGTGTTTAACATGGTGTCAAGGCTACTTGGCTCAAAAATGGCTTTTCCTTCCTGAGCTTGTGCTATCTATGTTTGGATGCACTCTGCTCATCTTCTCATAATCCCTCATATTCACATGTTCTTCTCTGGGTGTACTCGGTGTAAATGTGTTAGAAAACCTGCACAGATGAATCTAGCTAGTAAAGGTTGAACACACAGCTTTGCAGAGCAAAAACACTAAAAGAAAATCGAAAGAAGAAAAGAATGATTCATTAGAAAATATGTTACAATGCTCATGATATAGCATTACTGGGTGAAGATCCCAAGGTAATGAACTATAGTGGTGATCAATGAGAAGACTCAACACCTACAACAAGTTCCGGAGATAACTAGTCACTTGCGGAGTTAAAGAAGGAGCAAATCAAGGAGTAAATCATGCAAAAGGAATCTTGCATGCAATCCCATGCTCTAACTAAGAATCCGCATGTAGATGTGTAGTAGTTGCATGTAGTTGCATGCTCTAACTAAGAGTGCATGTAGGTGTAGTAGTTCCAACACCCCCCCTGAACACCACTATGGGGAAAAATAGAAAATGGGCCCTGACAACTAAGGCCAAAGGTCACCCAAAATACAGTGCAACTTGTATTAAAATGGAGGAAAGAGGGAAAACTTCGTGGGAAAAAACCCTCCTCAAAATACAATGTAATCAAAAGAAAAGAGGAAGAAAAGACAGTTGCTAAGCAGCTGTGTCCTTCACTCCAAGACGATCACGCAGAGAGCGAAACTTCTGCTCAGTGAATGTCTTGGTGAAGATATCTGCAGTCTGTTCTGCTGAGGGACAGAACTGCAAATCAATGACCCGATCATGTACTAAGTCTCTGATGTAGTGCATATGGATCTCTATGTGCTTCGTCCACTGCGGCTGTACTGGATCCCTACAAAATTTGAGAGTGCTTTGGTTGTCACACCAGATGACAATGGGCTAGTGGAACTAAACGCCCAACTCAGTGAGGAAGTGCTGTAGCCACAGAGCCTGAATGGTGATGTTGACTACTCCTCTATACTCGGCCTCAGCTGAAGAGAGAGCAATAGCAACCTGCTTCTTGCTCGACCAACAGATAGGGCCAGATCCTAGACTGAGTGAATATCCGGAGGTGGACTTGCGATCAATGTTGTCTCCCGCTCAATCAGAATCTGTGAAGCCAAGGAGATTCAATGCAGTGCCTACTGCATAGTGAATACCGAAGGTGATGGTGCCCTGCACATATTGGAGGATGTGCTTGGCAGCATTCCAGTGTAGCTCATGCAGCTCCCGCATGTATCTTGAAACTGCCCCTACTGCATATGAGAGATCTGGTCTAGAGTGGGTGAGGTACAATAAGCTCCCCACTAGCTGTCGGTAGAGAATGCTGTCAACTAATGGAGTGTCACCTCCATCCTCAAGGCAGACCCCAGACAGAAAAGGAGTCGGTGCTGGCTTGCAGTCAGTCATGCGAAATCTCTCGAGAAGATCCTGTGCATACTTAGCCTGAGAGAGTTTGATGCCTATGGCATCCTGGCTAATCTGAAGACCAAGAAAGAAGTGTAATGGACCCATGTCCGTCATCAAGAACCTATCATGCAAGGCCCTCTTGACTGTAGCAATGGTTGAAGCCGAGCTGCCAGTGATTAGGAGATCATCTACATACAAAACTAAGATAAGAAGAGAATCATGTGTCCTAAGCATGTAAACATTCGGATCAGACTTACATCTTTCAAAGTTTTGTGATAAGAGAAAAGAATCCATCTTCGCGTACCAAGCTCTCGGGGCCTACTTAAGGCCGTAGAGAGATTTCTTCAGTCTACAGACCAAAGATGAATCTTGAATGAAACCATGTGGCTGCGCCATGTACATCTCCTC
Organism: Pinus taeda; assembly: GCA_000404065.3. NCBI lineage: Eukaryota > Viridiplantae > Streptophyta > Pinopsida > Pinales > Pinaceae > Pinus > Pinus taeda. Next base: position 471,083 of record APFE031016580.1, on the reverse strand, counting down.
AGATAGGTCTCCATGAAGAAAGGCATTCTTCACATCCATCTGATGTACTTCCCACTGCTGAGTAGCCGCAATGGCAAGTGTAAGGCGTATGGAATCCATCTTTGCTATTGGAGCAAAGGTCTCATCATAATCAATGTCATGCATTTGTTAGAAGCCTTTAGCTACTAGCCTCGCTTTCCGTCTGGTGATTTGCCCATCTGCAGCACTCTTGGTCCTGTAGACCCATTTGCATCGGACAAGTTTCCTTCCTGAAGGAAGGGGGACCAAATCCCAAGTCTGGTTCTCGAGGAGGGAGTTATACTCCTCCTCCATGGCGGACTCCCAAGATGGATGCCCAGCAGCCTCAGCATAAGACTGTGGATCAGAAGACTGAACTAAATGACAATGCCAGGAGGGCGATGGTTCAGTGGCAATGAGGACAAGAGGAGGCTCAATAAAATCTGAGCTAGTCCTCTATAGATCAGAATTATCCCCCACAAGACCATTTCTAGCAGCTGGTTGGTCTTGTGCATATATCTCACGTAAGCTCCTTGTTCTCTGATTTATGACAAGGGAATATGATTCACTGCTGGAAGCCCGATCTGGGCTTGGATGTGGATCATCATTTGCATGCACTAGATTTGTATCTGAAGACTCTGTCTCTGCATTTTCATGCTCTTCCTCGGCATCTGCATGATTTGTATCTGCATTTGAGTGCACTGAGTCATCATCTCGGACATGATGTAGATAAAAAGTGTCTGCATGCGGCGACTGAGGTGCATGCGAGAGACTTTCCTCAAATTTGACACTTCGCTCAATGATGAGCTTGTCCGTAGAGGGAATGAGGAGTCGATATCCCTTCACACCATCAGTGTATCCAACAAAGATGCACTCAATGCTCTATGGATCAAGAGCTTTCCTCTTTTCAGAGGGGATCCGGGCCCATGCTCGAGAGCCGAAAACACGGAGGTGAGTGATCTTTGGTTTAGTGCCGCTCCAAACCTCAAAGGGGGTCTGATCCTTGATAGACCTATGAGGAGATCTGTTCTGGATGTAGTTAGCACAATTAAGTGCTTCGGCCCATAGCTTATGAGGCAATGACTTAGCATGCAACATGTAGGAAGCCATCTCTTTGAGAGATCGATTCTTTCTCTCAGCAACTCCGTTCTGTTGCGGAGTGTATGGAACTGTGTACTGCAACTGTATGCCGGACTGAAGGAAAAGATTCCGAAGTGCTGTGTTAACATATTCCCCCCATTGTCTGTACGGAGGGCTTTGATCTTTCTCTCTGACTCTGTCTCAACTAGTGGTTTGAAATCTTCAAAGTGCTAAAAAACTTCAGATTTGTTCCTGAGAAGATACACCCAAGTATATCGTGAGAATTCATCAATAAATGTAAGCACATACCTTGCTTTGTTGATGGAAGGATGAGGAAAGGGCCCCATGAGATCACTATGGATCAGATCTAGAGGAGAGGATGCTCTGTGAGTCTTGCCGGTGTTAAAATTTTCTCTGGGATGTTTTCCAAGAACACATCCTTCACAAACTCCTTCGGAGAAACTGATATTTGGCAAGCCTTCCACCATCTCATTCTTGCTTAGCTGCTGCATATACCTATAATTTAAATGACCGAACCTTTCGTGCCAAAGCCTACTACTATGATCAGCATGTGTAAGCAATAAGGAGGATTCAGATTCAATAAATTCAGAAAATGTATACAGTCTGGCTCCATTGTTTACCTCACGAGTTGCAATTTTGGCATTGGTCTGTAGATCATATATGTTTACTGCATCTGGAGTGAATTCCACTCTCTTTCCGGTGCCGGAATGTGTGATCTGATAAACTGAAAGCAGGTTTACCGAAAGTTTTGGAACATGAAGCACATATTCAAAGCTTCCATGTGAAAGTTCCACTCTCCCTTTTCCGGTGACCTCAATAGGTGAGTCATCTCCCATGAGGATGGGAGGTCCTTTGCATGCATCCAAAGAGGAATAGACTTCCTTTGCAGAAGCCATATGATGTGATGCACCAGAATCTATAATCCATGCATCAGGAGAAGAATTAATTGCAACTAAAGCATGAAAATTATTACCTCTCCCATGTGGCGGATCCTCAGTTTTCTTCTTGGCGCCCTGAGGGATGTGATCCCCAAGGTTGTGCTTCTGAAGGATTTCTGCCATTTGGTCAATTTGTTTCTTCATGCAAGAAGATTCTGGATGGAATCCTCTTTGACAGTAGGTGCATCTGTTTCCTTTCTTCCCTTTCTCATTTCTCGAGTCGGAGGAGTCATTGAAGGGCTTGGTGTACCCTTCCTTCTTTGGATGGGAATGCGCTTTTCCCTTGTCTTTTTGCTGCTGATTTTTCTGACTTGAATAAGATCTGTGATGTTTATTGTGGCTGCTATCATGCACAACAAGTGAATGCGCTTTTGGAGGCTTGATTTTCCCCATGCCAATGAGTTTATCTTGCTAAAAAAT
>APFE031016580.1:429463-468617 GCA_000404065.3 Pinus taeda | reverse complement strand
ATTACATAAATATCATGTTATCCTTTTTTTTTCCTTTATAAGAGATTTGAATCTTAAGTCTCACTTTTTTCATAATACTTTATAACATGACAATCATCTAAACCCAAAAAAGAAAAATATAAATTATAAAATATAAATAAATGTAGGTTATAAGTGTTATATAATTTAGTTGAATAAAAGTGGTTTTGTCATTTGTGTGTATGTGGGGAAGTTGTTTAAAAAATTGAAAAAATGTTAAGTAATTTATGTGAATAAGAGTGGCTTTGTTATTTGTGTGTATGTGGGGAAGATGTTTAAAACATTGAAAAAATGTTAAATGATTTAAGTGAATAAAACTGATTTTTCCAATTGTGTGTATGTTGGGAAGATGTTTAAAGCATGCTTATAAATTATTATGATAATAAAAGGACATATTTGTGTTTATGCATATTGGAGTTACTATAAACTAAAGATCATGAAAACCATGAGGACAAGGAACACAACTCAAAGGAGGGTTCCATTCAACCTTCCTAAGAGCCTTTTGGAGGGGTTGAACTCCCCTCCAACAAAAAAAAGCCTACTCCTTTTATTAATGGTAGTTTGTGTTCATGTACATTCTTTGATGAAGACATCTAAAGAAAAAAATAATTTTCCCTAATTAAATCACTACAATAGACAAAAATAGATAAGGTCTTCCATCCACTCGCAATTTTGTTATTGATCAATTTTCTGCAACATACAACATTGAAATGATATTGTTAGTATACAAACCCTTCCTAACAACTTGTAACATAATTAAATGCACAATTCATTAAAAAAAATGCATTATCTCTCTCTCTCTCTCTATATATATATATAATCATAAACTCATAAGGCATGAGAAATGATGAAAAAAAAACATGAATATATTATTATTATGTAAAGTGATTCAAATATAATATAATTTATAAATTTAATATAATAACAATTAAATCTAACAATTACATATGGAAAATAAATAAGAAAAATACATTTGGTAACTTACTTTTAACTTGAATACATCAATAACATGTTTTTATTAATCGAAGTTCATCGTGTATATATAATTTTAATACTCAACAATTAAATGTTATATATTTTTTAAATTAAAATATAAAATAAAATAATGAATAACGAAATATAATAAAATATATGATGACAAAATACATGTTTATTTTCGAAATTCTAAATGGACAATACAGATTCTTGGTAAATATTTTTCTCTTAGTGAAAATAAATGCTACATTGAAAACTTTGATTAAAAAATAAATAAACAGGCTGTGATATAATTGATAAAACTACTTAATCATTAATAACAAAGAGGAAGAAATAATCTTTGCCACCTAACTGGTTAAAACAAAAATCAATGTCAAGTATTATGACTGTTTTATCTTCTCATCATCATCACAATCCTATTTCCCACTCTTGCATATGATCTATCATAATTTCATTCTCCCCTGTATTTTTCCTAATAAAGAAAGACTTCTACATATTTTTCCCAGATTTGATTTTGATTTTTGTGCTGGGAATAACTTGAAATAAAAAAAGACTTTAACTAATATTAAAAAAAATAAAATAAAGTTGTAAGAATTTCTGGGTTCTTCTCTATTGGAATCTGGAGCTTCCCCGGGCAAAAATCGTTACCAAGTAAAAACAATAAAAACAATAAACTCCGGCTCCAACCTAGAAACATAGCAATGTAGAGACAACACAAGATATGTGTAAAGCATAAAGGCTAAGGAAACAACAAGATTCCGCGAATGTACCCAAAACTTATATTTATTCTAATTCACGTCAGGATTCAATTCGGTTGGCAGGTATGCACCTTGGGCTATTGGCTTCTGACCTACGCCTTGGGTTCATGTTAAACCAAACAGAGACAAAAGGAATAAGGGCGGCATGAGTTTGAGTTTGAGTTGCCCTTTGAACAGATTTAAACAAAATATTTGATGAATTTATTCAAGAATAGATTCAACTAAGCAATGCTTGCTTGGGTTTGAGGTGAAAAAAAGAAAGGATTAAAGTAACAATGAACAGGTAATAATTATAAACACAATTATATATAGCACTCTCAAAGAGGCCTGAAAGTGTAAGGATATATTGAAGCCGATTTTGGTTTAAGTGGAAAGACAGATACATATGAAGTACATCTGGTTCCTACCCATGAAAAGGTATCTGGTACTTGTGGTCCCGGGCCAACAACCAGGTTCGAAATCGTACGCTCTGTTTAGAATATGCTCACTGAAAACCCTACCGAACGATATTACTGCAACGAAACGATATATTGCAACAGGCACACCCTTTGACCGTAAATAACAATAATAAAACCGAGTGTGGAGAAAAGGAAGGCCATCAAAATTAATTTCACCCTGTGCTTTCTTAACCAATCAAAACATCCATTGAATTGTTGCGTTAAACAGAAAGTTGCGTCTAAAATAGAATGGGATCTTCCGGCGGGCATCTCTACGTCTAAATTAAAATAGAATGGGATCTTCCTGCGGGCATCTCTACGTCAATTAAAATAGAATGGGATCTTCCTGCGGGCATCTCTACGTCTAAATCAATATCCGGGGTTCTTCCGAGCTGTCGCTTTCGAATTGCACAATCAACGGAAACCGAAAGGGGTGAGTCTTAACGATCCGCCAAAAAAATACAACACGCTCCTATTCACGAACATACATTCTGGAAAAATAACCCGATAATCTAATTAACCCCACTAACGCACACATATATAATGCTCAAATTCATTCATAAAACTATTAAATCCAATCAATAAATTCATTTCTAAAACTATGCACCCAAACAAAGCCCTGGGTGTTGTGAGAATATTCATTAAACGATCCCACGCAATTAAAGTCCAAGGTAGAATGTTAGAATACTAATGATATAATACTGCCGGAGCAATTACTAACGCATAGCATAAGAAGCATCAGGATCGCCCACCATCCTGAAGCTAAGGTAAGGATCGCCCACCATTCGGGTCATCGAACAAAGGAAAGGAATACCTATCTGTCTGTAAGGGTATAGATAGGCCAGATTTTTGTAAATGTGTTAGAAAACCTGCACAGATAATCTAGCTAGTAAAGGTTCAACACACAGCTTTGCAGAGCAAAACATTAAAAGAAAATTGAAAGAAGAAAAGAATGATTCATTAGAAAATATGTTACAATGCTCATTATATAGCATTACTGGGTGAAGATCCCAAGGTAATGAACTATAGTGGGTGAAGATCCCAAGGTAATGAACTATAGTGGTGATCAATGAGAAAACTCAACACCTACAACAAGTTCCGGAGATAACTAGTCAGTTGCGGAGTTAAAGAAGGAGCAAATCAAGGAGTAAGTCATGCAAAAGGAATCTTGCATGCAATCCCATGCTCTAACTAAGAGTCCGCATGTAGATGTGTAGTAGTTGCATGTAGTTGCATGCTTTAACTAAGAGTCTGCATGCAGTTGCATGTAGTTGCATGCTCTAACTTAGAGTCTGCATGTAGGTGTAGTAGTTCCAACACCCCCCCTGAACACCACTATGGGGAAAAATAGAAAATGGGCCCCGACAACTAAGGCCAAAGGTCACCCAAAATACAATGCAACATGTATTGAAATTGAGGAAAGAGGGAAAACCTCATGGGAAAAATCCCCCCTCAAAATATAATGTAATCAAAGGAAAAGAGGAAGAAAATACAGTTGCTAAGCAACTATGTCCTTCACTCCAAGACGATCACGCAAAGAGCGAAACTTCTACTCAGTGAATGTCTTGGTGAAGATGTCTGCAGTCTGTTCGGCTGAGGGAAAAAACTGCAAATCAATGACCCGATCATGTACTAAGTCTCTGATGTAGTGCATATGGATCTCTATGTGCTTCGTCCGCTGCCGCTGTACTGGATCCCTGCAAAATTTGAGAGTGCTCTGGTTGTCACACTAGATGACAATGGGTTGGCGGAACTGAACGCCCAACTCAGTGAGGAAGTGATGTAGCCACAGAGCCTGAATGGTGATGTTGACTACTCCTTTGTACTCGGCCTCAGCTGAAGAGAGAGCAATAGCAACCTGCTTCTTGCTCGACCAATAGATAGGGCCAGATCCTAGACTGAGTGAATATCTGGAGGTGGACTTGCAATCAATGTTGTCTCCCGCCCAATCAGAATCTGTGAAGCCAAGGAGATTCAATGCAGTGCCTTCTGCATAGTGAATCCCGAAGGTGATGGTGCCCTACACATATCGAAGGATGCGCTTGGAAGCATTCCAGTGTAGCTCATGTGGCTCCTGCATGTATCTGGAAACTGCCCCTACTGCATATGAGAGATCTGGTCTGGAGTGGGTGAGGTACAATAAGCTCCCCACTAGCTGTCGGTAGAGAGTGCTGTCAACTAATGGAGTGTCACCTCCATCCTCAAGGCAGAGCCCAGACAGAAAAGGAGTCGGTGGTGGCTTGCAATCAGCCATGCGAAATCTCTCGAGGACATCTCGTGCATACTTAGCCTGAGAGAGTTTGATGCCTGTGGCATCTTGGCTAATCTCAAGACCAAGAAAGAAGTGTAATGGACCCATGTCCATCATTAAGAACCTATCATGCAAGGCCCTCTTGACTGTAGCAATGGCTGAAGCCGAGCTGCCAGTGATTAGGAGATCATCTACATACAAAACTAAGATAAGAAGAGAATCATGTGTCCTAAGCATGTAAACATTCGGATCAGACATACATCTTTCAAAGTTTTGTGATAAGAGAAAAGAATCCATCTTCGCGTACCAAGCTCTCGGGGCCTGCTTAAGGTCGTAGAGAGATTTCTTCAGTCTACAGACCAAAGATGAATCCTGAATGAAACCATGTGGCTGCTCCATGTACATCTCCTTGGATAGGTCTCCATGAGGAAAGGCATTCTTCACATCCATCTGATGTACTTCCCACCGTTTGGTAGCTGCAATGGCAAGTGTAAGGCGTATGGAATCCATCTTTGCTACTGGAGCAAAGGTCTCGTCATAATCAATGCCATGCACTTGTTGGAAGCCTTTAGCTACTAGCCTCACTTTCCGTCTGGTGATTTGCCCATCTGCAGCACTCTTGGTCCTATAGACCCATTTGCATCGAACAAGTTTCCTTCCTGAAGGAAGGGGGACCAGGTCCCAAGTCTGGTTCTCAAGGAGGGAGTTATACTCCTCCTCCATGGCGAACTCCCAAGATGGATGCCCAATAGCCTCAGCATAAGACTGTGGATCAGAAGACTGAACCAAATGACAATGCCAGGAGGGCGATGGTTCAATGGCAACGAGGACAAGAGGAGGCTCAATAAACTCTGAGCTACTCCTCTGCAGATCAGAATTATTCCCCACAAGACCGTTTCTAGCAGCTGGTTGGTCTTGTGCATATATCTCCCTTAAGCTCCTTGTTCTCTGATTTATGACAGGGGAATATGATTCACTGCTGGAAGCCCGATCTGGGCTTGGATGTGGATCATCATTTGCATGAACTAGATTTGTATCTGAAGACTCTGTCTCTGCATTTTCATGCTCTTCCTCAGCATCTGTATGATCTGTATCTGCATCTGAGTGCACTGAGTCATCATCTCGGACATGAGGTAGATAAAAAGTTTCTGCATGCGGCGACTGAGGTGCATGCGAAAGACTTTCCTCAAATTTGACACTTCACTCAATGATGAGCTTGTCCGTAGAGGGAATGAGGAGCCGATATCCCTTCACACCATCAGGGTATCCAACAAAGATGCACTCAATGCTCTGTGGATCAAGAGATTTCCTCTTTTCAGAGGGGATCGGGCCCATGCTCGAGAGCCGAAAACACGGAGGTGAGTGATCTCTGGTTTAGTGGCGCTCCAAGCCTCAAAGGGGGTCTGATCCTTGATAGACCTATGAGGAGATCTATTCTGGATGTAGTTAGCACAATTAAGTGCTTCAGCCCATAGCTTATGAGGCAATGACTTAGCATGCAACATGCAGGAAGCCATCTCTTTGAGAGATCGGTTCTTTCTCTCAGCAACTTCGTTCTGTTGCGGAGTGTATGGAACTGTGTACTGCAACTGTATGCCGGACTGAAGGCAAAGGTTCCAAAGTGTTGTGTTAACATATTCCCCCCCATTGTCTGTACGGAGGGCTTTGATCTTCCTCTCTGACTGTGTCTCAACTAGTGCTTTGAAATCTTCAAAGTGCTCAAAAACTTCAGATTTGTTCCTGAGAAGATACACCCAAGTATACCATGAAAAATCATCAATAAATATAAGCACATACCTTGCTTTGTTGATGGAAGGATGAGGAAAGGGCCCCATGAGATCACTATGGATCAGATCTAGAGGAGAGGATGCTCTGTGAGTCTTGCCGGTGTCAAACGTTTCTCTGGGATGTTTGCCAAGAACACACCCTTCACAAACTCCTTCGAAGAAACTGATATTTGGCAAACCTTCCACCATCTCATTCTTGCTTAGTTGTTGCATATACCTATAATTTAAGTGACCAAACCTTTCATGCCAAAGCCTACTACTATCATCAGCATGTGTAAGCAATAAGGAGGATTCATATTCAATAAATTCATAAAATGTATACAGTATGGCTCCATTGTTTACCTCACCAGTTGCAATTTTGGTGCTGCTATGTAGATCATATATGTTTACTGCATTTGGAGTGAATTCCACTCTCTTTCCGGTGCCGGAATGAGTGATCTGATAAACTGAAAGCCGGTTTACCGAAAGTTTTAGAACATGAAGCACATCTTCAAAGCTTCCATGTAAAAGTTCCACTCTACCTTTTCCGGTGACCTCAATAGGTGAGTCATCTCCCATGAGGATGGGAGGTCCTTTGCATGCATCCAAAGAGGAATAAACTTCCTTTGCAGCAGCCATATGATGTGATGCACCAGAATCTATAATCCATGCATCAGGAGAAGAATTAATTGCAACTAAAGCATGAAAATTATTACCTCTCCCGTGTGGCGGATCCTCGGTTTTCTTCTTGGCGCCCTGAGGGATGTGATCCCCAAGGTTGTGCTTCTGAAGGATTTCTGCCATTTGGTCAGTTTGTTTCTTCATGCAAGAGGATTCTGGATGGAATCCTCTTTGACAATAGGTGCATCTGTTTCCTTTCTTCCCTTTCTCATTTCTCGAGCGGAGGAGTCATTGAAGGGCTTGGTGTACCCTTCCTTCTTTGGATGGGAATGCGCTTTTCCCTTGTCTTTTTGCTGCTGATTTTTCTGACTTGAATCAGATCTGTGATGTTTATTGTGGCTGCTATCATGCACAGCAAGTGCATGCGCTTTTGGAGGCTTGATTTTCCCCATGCCAATGAGTTTATCTTGCTCAAAAATAAGGGACTCCATAAATTCTTGGAGAGAAGGCATAGTATAGGATTTACCTGTTGCGAGCCTTACTGAATGAAATGTAGACACAAAGACGGAGTATTCCGGTCCGAGCTTTGACATAATAGAGAGAATTTGGCGACTCTCCTCCTTGGATTTGTCAATTCCACAACCCTTGAGTTGCAGCAATAGATCATTATATTTGGTGAAGAAGTCTTGAATTCTATCATAGTTCCGTGGATCCAATGATAGCAGCTCCACTTCGAGCATATGTCCTTTCATCTCATCTTGTTTCCCGTAGAGATCTTCAACCTTTTTCCAAATCTCATTGGGAGTATTGCAAGAAGATAGATGAAACTGCAACTCTGGAGAGATGCACATGCATATGGATCCGTGGGCCTCATCCATACGGTTGAGGTACTTGGATTTCTCTATGGCTGAAGTGGGTTCCACTTCAAGAGCCATGGTAATCATGTACAACCCTTTTTGACGAAGGTATTGAGCCATTTGGTCCTTCCATTCGTGATAGTTGTACGGTGTTAGGATCGATGCTTTGGGAAACTCCATTTTTCTGTCAATCTTCAATCTCCGAGTTGTAATACCTACAAAATAAAGTACTGGTGCGCCTTTTATCTAACAACCTGTGGGCTCTGATACCATGTAAATGTGTTAGAAAACTGCGCAGATGAATCTAGCTAGTAAAGGTTGAACACACAGCTTTGCAGAGCAAAAACACTAAAAGAAAATCGAAAGAAGAAAAGAATGATTCATTAGAAAATATGTTACAATGCTCATGATATAGCATTACTGGGTGAAGATCCCAAGGTAATGCACTATAGTGGTGATCAATGAGAAGACTCAACACCTACAACAAGTTCTGGAGATAACTAGTCAGTTGCGGAGTTAAAGGAGCAAATCAAGGAGTAAATCATGTAAAAGGAATCTTGCATGCAATCCCATGCTCTAACTAAGAGTCTGCATGTAGATGTGTAGTAGTTGCATGTAGTCGCATGCTCTAACTAAGAGTTCACAGGTAGGTGTGTAGTAGTTCCAACACTTGGCTCGTTTAGAATCACTTCTTCTCGCCCTTGTCCCTGACCTCAATCATAAGCTTATCCCTAGGATCAGATGATACCTTGAAAGACCAGAGCTTTAGGTTGCTTTGCATAGAGGCATCACTGAAGCGCCTATCAATTAATCTTTTAGCATCAAAGGCTCTGTTCTAGGGATTCACGGCCACCTGATTCTTGGCAGCGTCCCCAATTAGACGCTTTGTATCAATAAAAGCAACATAGGAAGGAGTCGTTATGTTACCTTAGTCATTGGGAACTATTTATGCTCTATCGTGCTACCAAGCAACCCACGCAACTGTAGGTTGTCCCAAGCATGTTTTGGCTCCACCTCTTGAGATAAAAACAACCTCGTTGTATGCCCCTCTAGAAACATCATCTCGTAATATTACCTTGACCTCAAGATAGTTGTCCAAGTATCGCAGATTTGGATAAGTTTCAACCATTCCTTCAATAAATTTTGTCATGGCATCATTAGGATCATGTCCTCCATAGAGTGTATCACATCGAAGGCATTGCATTCCGTTCTAGCCGCGAGGCCAACGAAGTAGTGAGCGACCTTACCAAGGTTGCAGAGGTAGCGATGGTGATATCCACCAGAGTTTCGAAGGTGGATTACTAGTAGGATTGGAACCCGACACCTTCGCATATTTGCGCCATTGCAATTCCAACAACCACTAGGCTGAAGGCATCCACTCCAGTGGGATTTTTCTCATTGTTTGTCGGCATATGTGTTGTTGTTTCCTGCGGTGGTGTTGTCAGTGTTCCTCCATTGGTGGCCATCCTCGTCACTGAATCATAGAAACTGCTTCACTAGGGTTTTCTATGTTAAAACTCGATTGAGTGTTTCTTGAGAGGGTAGTAAAGAAGAAATTTGCATTAAAACGAAACAAAATTGTGTAACTACAGAGGGAAGGGACAACTGTTGTCACTCTTTATACTCTCTTGCTAGAATGTGTGTGTGTTACACGTTGATCGCACCTTTCAGAATCTTGTGATTTATCCTCATTAGTTGTGGAGATTTAGGGCGGCTACTTCTTTCCAGCATGAGTGATAGTGCCCTTTTCAATGCATCCTCTATGCCATTCATGGTGTTCGAGAGTTTAATTCATGTCTTCAAACATTTATAAACATGCCCCTTGTGGGTTCCATTCAGATGATGAGCATAATATGGATTGAATTATATGTTCGTTGATGTATTGAATGTCAAAGCGTCTATGTGCGTTGAACTTTGAAGTCAAGCCATTTACATGTGCCACTGCCAACAATGAACATCTACGTACAACAATTGTATTTCTGGCAGGTATACTGAAATTTTTTTTATAGAGTTGATATTGTTTCAAAAGGAATGAGGCTAAAATTCAAATTGCTCCAAGGAAACCAACGAAAGCTCAAAAACTTTGAAGTGGTGCCTCATTATGAGATGTTTGAATTTTACCACATTGGTGGAACTTCTATTAGTGTAAGAGGGTGAAATTTGAAGCTTTAGTTGTGAGTTTTATTGTCATATTATTTCTATAATCTTCCTTAGCAACAATATCTAATCTCATGACCTGTACAAGGCAATACAATCTCCCTCTCACATCTTTGTTGTGTGAATTATACACCTAAAAAAACTGTGTTGGTATCATTTTCTATCTTTAAGGCCAAAATTTTTACTTGCTCTTATTGGTTGAGCTTGAAAAATTGTCAAAATTACTGAGGTATTAGAGTTGTTAAATACTCTAATTAATTCCATTGTTGATAAGAAGGTCCAAATCAATAAGGATACTCTCTCCGATATTCGAACTTGTTTACAAAATGCAAAAGAAAACATTAAATTTTTGCAACTTGAATTATAGCTACAGCAAGATGAGTTACAGAAAAGACAACATTCTGAACATGTTTTTGTTCAGAACATTGAGATAGACACCCATCAACAGCCAGCAAGTCATCAAATCAATAATGTTGAGGTTGATACAGATCAAGTGCTCATTTCAGAAGCAGATTTGAATACAGGTGTGGAAATTCACGTTGCACTTCCCAAGCCAATCATCAAACTTTTGGAAGAGCTTGTCAACAACAAGTACAAAACAAGTCATGGATATGATAAGGAGGCGTCCTTTCATATTCCAGACTATTCCAAGCCCATTCAATTTCAAAGCACTGGATTTCTTCATGGTGGTTCACCTTCACCTGTTCTAGATTCTGCTCCTCCACATTCCCAGCCAAAAGTTGTTAAATGCCAACACTGAGACCGAGTTGGCCATATGAAAAATCACTATTTTGATTTTCATACGTGCAATCATTGTGGTCAGCGTACTCATTCTTCACATGGATGTTTCAAAAACAAGCATTCTGCAAGAACAAAGATTCATCTTGGATGGATCGCTTCTTGGCAATGGGCTTTAACAACCAAAAAGATATTTCAATTATATGTCAATCTCTTCTAAAATATTAAAAGTTCTTGCAATTGAGTTTTCTCCATCTTCTCACCTTGTATCTGACGGGGGGGCAAGTGATGGCCATCTACAAGCTTCAAAGTCACATCAAGTGAGCTTGAGCCACAACTTGCCATACCATATTCAGAGTTGTATCTAGAGACAGATATGTCCCTAAGTATGCCTATTTGTTGGTAGTCAACCTTAAGCCATCCATGCGGGGTGAGACCTCCATTTTCAGGCTGAGCTTCTCCCTCTTCAAAGAATTGGGGACACTTCCTCGAGCAGAAGACTTAAGCTTCTTGCCAATTCTATAAGAGTTCTAGGATTGCATTAAGCATTCCAAAGTTGATGGTCATCCTTAAACCACCGCAGGTTGAGACCTCCCTTTTTAGGTTGAGGTTCTCACTTTTTATGCAAGTTGTAGACCTTCCTTCCATTTTGAAGGTCTCCTTCTTCAAAGCATTAAGGAGCACTTCTCTAGCAAAAGACCTCAGCTTCTTGCAAGATTTGAAAGAGTTCCAGGAACTACACTAAGTGTTCCAGTGTTGGTGGTCATCCTTAAATCACCACCTTATGCCAACATTTCAGATAGTACATTAAGCCTAGTGCTCCCATGCATTTTTGCACATTTTGTATTAGAGCTCTATTCTTGGACTCATACATACCCCTTCAGATTAAGGGGGGGATGTTGGACACTTAATCCTCTATGGGTTGGTATAGAATGTGAACAGTCACCGGAGTCCAAGAGACCACTTGATATATGAAGACCAAGGGTCACAAGAAATTGTATTTATATGTGAATATTGTTAATAGAATGCAACTCATATTTATCCTACTCTTTTTGTCTTTTCCGTGTGTTTAACAAATTATTATTTATTATTATTATATTTACATTTATTATTTTTATATGAATTTTATTCATAACACTTCAACATGTTTGTGAGTGCATATTTTGTTTCTAGTGTTTGAGATCATGCCAATTTTTATATCTACAAATTCTTTAGTGACATGGGCGTAAAAAATTCATAAATTGAGGTTTCTTTTGCAATTTCCAAAATTTCACCTCTTTGGAGGTTCAATGGATCTAGTCCCTGTGAATTATCAACCTTAGGGATGAACTGAAATATAAACTACAGCAACAAACAGTGGACAATATTTCACTTGATATCAACCCCAATATACCTGGGGATCCAAGATAGAAGTTATTGTTAGGATATTTCGACACATAGGAATAGTTAGTATAACTTGGTCTAGTGTAGAGTTAGGTAAAGCGTGTTTCTTTACTATGTACTTTTGTAACTTATAATTCGACGGTCACGATATGTAGTGATCCGACAGTTCATTTTCTCCATAGTATTACTGACACTTGATCAGTGACTTAACACCCCATTGGTCCATGATATCTATTTAAAGAACATGGAGGGTCATTTGTAGAGTAACCATTCATGAGAAAAGCTTATGTAAATTTTCATTCTTTTATTAATAAATTGCCTCAAGTGGCCGCATTGGCTTAGGCCGTGGACTGTTTCCTTCTTTGAGGGTTTTAACCACATCAACAACACTGGTGTATTGATCTGTGATCTATTTGTGAGTGGTTTCCTTTGGTGTTCTGTCTGAGGAACTTAGCCTGTAAATTCCTACATGGCATCAAAACTATTTGAGGGCCGCATCCATTAGTGATCCAAATTTGAAGCTGGTACAACTGCATCCCATTGTTGTTTCCTAGATCTATTATTACTGACTGCTTTCGGGTTAAGAGGACTGCTCTATTGTATTAAGAGCATCTGTTCCAGTGAGGAACCCCTTTCGTTTGACACGAAAAGGTTTCTGGTAGCCCTAGCTACGTCATTTTTAAGATCTGGAGGTATATAGTGTTTATTTGCAGTTTTTAGTTATTTTCTCTCTGTTTATTTCGGTTTATTTAGTTCTTTGTTTTTTTTATTACCGGATCTACACCTTTCATTTCTGTGTATGCTCTTTGCCCTGCGATTATGTGCAATCTGGGCAAATCAGAAACAGAAAAGAAGGATTTTTCTCATGTGTATGCTCTTTTCTACCGCGTCTTAGTGTGATCTGGGAAAATCAGAAACATTGAGGAAAATATTTAGTTTCCAACTAAAGCTAACTTCAAGTCGTAAGGTTTGTCTTTTTTTGTAGGTTCGAGCTGGGTTTTGTGTTTTTTGTTTTGTAGGCAAAAAAGAGCTTTGTTAAGTAAGCACGCACCCCAAAGCTTCAATGAGCCTTCCTCTTTTCCAAAAATTACTAACCTTTTAATCTAGCTCACTTGGTCCAAAGCTACTTTATGAGAATAGAGGTCTTGAGTTCAAACCTTTCTTTTTGTTGAGCTAATTAGATTAAGTTTGGAAAGGGAATGGATTTTTTTTAAATATAACATTATCATTCATTTTCGCACATTCTCGCACTTCGTTTGCATCTTCAACAACTTTTCTTCAAAAAGCCATAACTTCTTCATCCGGAAGTCGTTTTCAGAGTTGTTTTACTTTAATCAGCCTAATTTTTCAAGATCCTTCCATTGGAACACTTAGTTTCAACATCTATAGCTTCAATTTCTATTAAAATGGAAAGTCCATGCCAAGTTATTGACAGCACCAACTATTTCCAATGGTGGTCCGACATTGTGGATTTACTTAGAAGTAAAGGTCTTTACAAAATAGCCTCAGGCCAAGAAACCAACCCGAAAGATGAAGATAAGGCAGCCAAATGGGAAAATAGGCAAGATCAAGCACGTGGGTTGATAGAGATGTCTCTTTATCCAAACCTTAGATGCCATACCGCAGAACTTGATACTCCTAATGAAGCAATGAAATAGATCACTAAAGTTTTTGGAATTAAAAATGAACTTAGAGCCCAACAACTCGAAAATGAATTGTTTACATTGGACCCCAATAATTTTTCTTCCATTGAAGATTCTTTGTCCAAGTTCAAGAACCTTAGACTTCTCTTGGAAGGTGTTAAGGTTAAAAAAGAAGATGGTAACCTTATCTATTTCATTCTTACTAAGTTGGGACCAGCCTACTCTGTGTTTGTTTCCACCTTCCATTCTACAAGAGAAGCCTTCATTTCTCAAGGACAAGACTACAAGTGCCCTTCCTTTGATGCCTTTTGTGTTTCTTTAATAAGAAAACAAGAAAAACTCTTACATCTTGGTTTTCTTAATCTTGGAAACTCTTCTAAGAAAGCTTTAGCCACCCAGCAGCAACAAAATTCAAAGAATCTTAAGAAGTCATATCCTAAAAAAATGGTCCTAAACCAAACAAGGGTCCTAAGCCATTTCAGTCTCAAAATGATAAGGCAAATAAAAACAAAGGGAAGAAGACTGATAGACATTGCCACTTTTGTAATCGATATGGCCACTTAGAATCCAACTGCTTTAAGAAGATGGAAGCCTTGGAAACAGCAATGAAGAAACATAACATCCATTCGGAGCACTCAACAACTTCATCTTCATTTTCAGGAATAGCACTTTCTGCATGTGGTTGTCAAACATCTCGGTCTGCATATGCACTAAATGTATCTTCTTTTTCTCATTCTCATGAGTGGCTCATTGATTCTGGGGCTTCTAATCACATGGTCAAAAACAAAGCCATGTTTTCTTCTTTAAATGATTGTAACACCAAAAATATATATGTTGGTCATAATAGATCTCTTAGTGTTGTAGGGACTGGAACTGTTCATATAGACAATGGTCAATTCAATGATGTATTATGTGTTCCAACCTTATCCTACAACATTCTATCTATATATCAGATAACTCATTCAGGTGAAGGTAAAATCGTTGAATTTTCACCTCACGATGTTGTAATTAAGGACCTAAGAGATCCTAGACAGATTTTAACTACTAGCATTGTTGATGATTCTACAAGGTTGTATAAGTTTAACAACTTTGGGTCATCAAATCTTCCATCGATATTTGTTGCTCATAATGATTGTTTGTTCCAGATGTGTACTCGGAAAACATCATCGGGATAGTTTTCAAAAATGTGCCTCTTGGCACGCCTCAGCCCCTTTACAGCTTGTGCATAGTGATTTATGTGGTCCACTTCCAGTTGTTTCATTCTCTGAGTATTTCTTAACTTTCATTGATGATTTCTCCAAACGCACTTGGGTATACTTCTTAAAACTCAAGAGTAAAGTATTTAACATGTTCTTGGCCTTTAAGGCCTTTGTTGAAAAACAATCTGGACATCAAATTCTTAAACTAAGATCTAATAATGGAAAAGAATATGTTAACAACAAATTCATCAACTTTTGCACTGAGAATGGAATTCAAATGCAACATATTGTTCCATATACTCCACAACAAAATGGTGTAGCTGAAAGAAAGAATCACACCTTAAAGGAAATGGCTAATTGTATGTTTCAATCTAAATGACTTAGTCTTAATTTTTGGGCGGAAGCAATTAACTGTGCAAATTACATAATAAATCGCACTCCTAAGGTTCTAAATAATATCACTTCAGAAAAAGCATGGAGCTCAATTAAACTAGATGTAAGTCACTTTCGTGTTTTTGGAAGTGAAGCATGGGTCCATATTCCAGATGAAAAACATAAAGCTTTAGAACCTAAGAGTGAAAAATGCATTTTTGTTGGATATTCTGAAGATGTCAAAGGATACAGACTTATTCCACTTAAGTCAAAATGTTATCATTAGAAGAGATGTAAGTTTGCTAAAAATATATCGGCCTACGAGCCTAGTTCAGCGGATGTGCCACCTCTCTCTATCCCTTCTACTTCTAAAAATATTTCTTCTTCAGATGATGACAGCGAGGATGACAATCCTCCCCCACCTTCTCAGAATCCTCCTTCAGCTCCTCAACTTCCAAAATGGGTCCATGCTACTCGGGATGCATCAAATGCTCTTGCAGATGATCCTACAGATCAGTAACATACACATTCTCAGTTCGATAGAGCCTCTTCTTTACTAGCTCAAGCTTCAGCTAATTATGATCCTGACACTTTTGCAGAAGCTTCAGGCCATCCAGATTGAGATGCAGCTATGAATGAAGAATATCATTCATTATTGGCAAATGATACATGGGATCTTGTTCCCCTTCCAAAGGGACGAAAACTTGTTAGATGCAAATGGATTTACAAAACCAAGTATGGACCAGATGGAAAAGTTGATAAACATATAGCTCGTCTTGTTGCTAAGGGTTTTTCACAAGTTGAAGGCATTGACTATACTAAAACCTTCTCCCCTGTTGCCAAAATGAACTTTATCTGCCTTGTTATTTCCCTTGCTGCCTCTTTCAAATGGGAAGTCCATCAGATGGATGTTAAATGTGCCTTCTTGCATGGGGACTTACATGAAGAAAACTATATGGAACAATCTACTAGCTTTATACAAACAGACTCCAGCCTTGTATGTTGGCTTAAGAAATCCCTTTATGGTTTCAAGCAAGCCCCTCGGGCTTGGTGTGCCAAAATGGATAGCTTTCTTTTAGAAACTGGATTTTCTAGGTGTCATTCTGACAACACTGTCTACACCAAGAAAGTGGGCAAGTCTCTTATCATTCTTGTTCTTTATGTTGACGATCTTATCCTTACTGGTAGTGATCCCAACCTTATAAACTATGTGAAGTCTAGCCTTAAAAATAAGTTTGAAATGACAGACTTAAGACACTTACATTATTTTTTTGGTCTTCAAGTCTTGCAATCCAAGCAAGGTATTTCTCTTTCCCAACCCAAGTATGCATGTGATCTTCTACACCATTTTCACATGGAAGATCGTAAGCCAGCCCCTTCTCCCTTTCAGTCTGGAGTAAAACTTTCAGTCACTTGTACTTCCCCTGAAGTTGATGCTACCTTATACCGTTAACTTGTAAGAAAACTTTTGTATCTTACCCATACTCGTCCTGACCTTTCCTTTGTTGTTGGCCTTATTGTTCGGTTTATGCAAAACCCACATGAAAGTCATTGGAAAGCAACGAAAAGAAATGTTCAAGGTATAGTTTAGTTTGGGATTCATTACATGCAAAAGCATCTCCGCTATTGGTTGGTTTCACTGATTCTGATTGGGCTGGTGATCGTGATGATCGGAAGACTATTGCAAGTTATGTGTTCACTCTTAATTCATGACCTATTACATGGGCTTGCAAGAAACGAAGTGCCATTTCTCTTTCTTCAACAGAAGCAGAGTATCGTGGTGTCGTGGAAGCTCGTAAGGAAGCCCTGTGGCTTTGTCAGATCTTGTCAGAGTTCGGCTTTTAGCAGCAGCATTCGACTACACTTTGGTTTGATAATCAAAGTGTCATTCAATTATGCAAAGATCCAGTCCAATATCAACACAACAATCACATTGAACTGCACATGCATTTCATCAGAAAGCTCATTCACGACCATGTTCTTGAAGTGCAATATTGTTCGACAGATGATCAAGTTGCAGACATCTTTACAAAGGCTCTCACAGAGGCGAAATTTACTAAACTTCGATTTATGGTTGGAGTTCAGGAAGTTGTCACTAAGAGGGGATAGGCTCTAATGCCTCCTTCCTTCTCCTATTGTGTCATATTTGTACATCCTTCAATCCTATCCCAAGTTGTTCTTAGAGGGGGATGTTAGGATATTCCGACACATAGGAAATAGTTAAGTATAACTTGGTCTAGTGTAGAGTTAGGTAAAGTGTGTTTCTTTACTATGTACTTTTGTAACTTACAATCCGACAGTCACGATATGTAATGATCCAACATTCATTCTCTCCTTGGCTAATTACCGACACTTGATCCATGGCTTAACCACCCATTGGTCATGATCTCTATTAAAGAGCATGGAGGGTCATTTGTAGGTTAACTGTTCATGAGAGAAACTTATGTAAATTTTCATTCTTTTATTAATAAATTGCCTGAAGTGGCCATGTTGGCTCAGGCCGTGGACTGTTTCCCTCTTTGAAAGTTTTAACCACGTCAGCAACACTGGTGTATTGATCTGTGACCTATTGGTGAGCGGTGTCCTATGGTGTTCTGTCTAAGGAACTTACCTTGTAAATTCCTACAGATACCAGATATATGCCAACAAGTTTCAGCCATTTAGGGCAACATTTTCATGAATAAAACAGATTGGAGATCGCTGCAATTATTGAAGACTTACAGAAATAAATCTGCCCTGTTATCTTCAATATAAATGTTAAATCCCTTCAACAATTTCAGACTTATATTATATATCAAATTAGCAGGACATATAAATGCTGGAAATTACCAAACCATGAACTGAAATCTTCAATATATATGTTAAATCCCTTCAACAATTTCAGACTTATATTATATATCAAATTAGCAGAACATATAAATGCCAGAAATTACCAAACCATGAAGAAATGACAGCTGAAAATCAATTCTGCAATAAGAGAATTTTGGACAGATGAAAAGTTCATATATATATAGATAACAGATTAAGTTTAGGTAAATGGCTGTAACATCTGCATATATTATAAATGAGATTTTCTTCACGAATTCAGGTATGACTTCTATAGATCTTCCAAGGTTTCCAATAAAAGTGCCAACATCTCCAAAGTGATGAATATCTGCTGCTTAAGAAAATAATGTCATAGCTAAAACAATTCTTTAACTGCAATCAATATAACTAATGCTACATTGCATGTCTTTATCTGTCATTGGAAGCAGTTATATAATAAGAATAAATTACAAATTCACGAAAGATTTTCAATGCCATTCACAAGGGTTTTGACTAAAACAGTTAACCTGGACCCTTTGCATATATCCCATTGTTTCTTGGTTTTTTCTTCCCCTGTGCATTGGATGATGAGCCTAACAAGTTTACTATGGAAAACTTGCACCCTTGAAGTTTAGATTACTTATAATAATGTAGGGGTTTCAGTTTCTAGAAACATCTAGTCAATTCTCCTTTGGTTTACAGTCTCCAAGTTAAACCTCAATTCATTAACTTTTTGCAGAGTCATCTTTCTGTATGTGTTCTAACCCAATTAGCGAACATGATAGAGTAAAACAGATTTCTGAATGTGAGGATTGAGACCAGAACATTTATTTTTCGAATGAAGATATTCCATTTAAGCTCTTTGTGATTTTGACAATATAGGGATCCTTTCCATAAATCTTGAATTCTATTTGAAGTAAGAGCATGTCTCAATAATATGGATGAGCAAAAGGTTCCAGCATCTGATTGATGCTTTACATCAATTAGTCCAACATTGGGACAGTGCCAAGACATAAATCATTGTAATTGGAGAGATCAATCACAACCCCAGCCTAACTTAATGCTTTACTTTCTAAGATTGGCCATTTGTAAGTTGTACTTGAATCATAGTCGTGGGAGGATTGTAAATGTTCATAGGCTTTCATGTCTTAAAACATATAGAAACAGTACATAACAATGAAAGAAATGTTTATTCAATTAGACAGAACTATGGAAATGCATCTTCATTTATATCAGAAAGGTAGCGCCCATGATTTCTAGTCATTTATTTATAATGGATTTTTCAAAAGGGAATTGAACATGTGGTAAAATGTATAGTAACAAGAGTTCGCTTTTTATGGTTATGATATTTTTAAAAGAAAATCAGATTATTAGAGAAGCATCTTATTTCCTTGATTGGGACTTGGCTTGAGCCTTCATACAATACAAAAGTGTGGGTAGGAATCCACGCTACAAAACCAACAAATATTTGAAAGATATGGATGTCTGCCAAAAAGGACATTCAATTTCAACTCCTTTAAAAAAGACTGTCAATATCTCCTGAATGCAATTAACAAACTCCTATTATAGAAACCCTGGTACAAGTAAATACTTAATATTGACTGAAATTGATCCTTTTTTTCATTTCTTTTATTTGCATTAAACGGACCTCTGTACTAGAACCCTGTTAACCCATACAGTGCTTCTTGATAAAGCTCCAATTTTGATTTTTCTTTTTTTTTAATTACAGTGCCAGTAATTTTTGGATGCCATTAACTGTCATTTTCCTGTAGGCAATGGTCAAAATTCAATGAACATGCAAGGAAAATTAAAATTCTACACTGCGAGACTGTAAGGTACATAGAATTACACTAATTGGCGGACAGTGAGCTAGCGATAGGTAAAAGCAATAACGATTGCCCAATAACATATTTTGAATACATAGTATAACCTGAATTAGCATATACTATAATTAGATTTTCACTCCAATACATAGTATAACCTGCATTGGCGTGCTAGAATTAGATATTCACTCCAATTGAGCTACAATTCGCTTTTTCCGAAGAGGATTAGTGTACATAGTATAACCTGCATTGGCGTGCTAGAATAGATATTCACTCCAATTGAGCTACAATTCGCTTTTTCCGAAGAGGATTAGTGACCACAGATCCAGGAGCACTGTGCGCTCTCTTACGCTCCTCTTTCCTCTTTGCTGCGGCATTTACAGTATGCCGTAGAAGCGCTGCTTTGTATATAGGCTTTGGTAGGTGTCGATGTCTGTCAAGTCAGTCACTTATTAGTACCATTTAAGACCAATCTTTGTAATAAGATCTACTGTATCTAAGCAACATACCTCTCAATGCGTTTAATTTCTGGAAGATGCTTAAAACGTTCCTTTACAGCATCTAGATATTCGTGCCTTTTGCGCTCTCTCGGGAGAAGCTGCAGATCCAATTTCATGATGTAAAAATGTCCAACCTTGGTTACAAAAAGTTAAAACACATAAATGTATTTTGAGAAATGATAAAAAATGAAACCTGAAAGACATTTTCACTGAGAGGTGACAACTTCAACTATGTCATATCAGAAACCTCAAAAGATTTAAGGTAGTCTAGAGTCACAACATAACTAGGCTTTTTCTTCACGTCCATTAGAACCTTTTCAAGTGAGATTAGTAAGTTTCAATAATATTTTTATTTCTGATTTAAGATTTCCACCCTGAAATCTTCAAGTTGTTGAACTGAGTTCGCCACATCTGATGCACTTGTTAGTTGTTACCACGTCAAATGTTGACATGAGCAAGATATTACACTTCCATCTTGTATTCTAGCTACATATGTTTCATGTGCACTCTTGCAGCCCATGCAATGCCACAAACATAGTTTGGATCGATTAATGCAAATCTCAAGAGAGTCCACGAAAGCTAAAGTGCTGGTTTGAGTACAAACTCAGTATTATAATTTTTTTCTTTCAATCCAAAATTAGTCTTTATTCATCTTTGCCCATATTTTATAAGGTTTAGACTAGTGAATGTAGTTTGGCTCTTTTTCTTCTCTCCATTCATTAACATAAAAACCGGAAGGGTGATTACATTATCTATTATTGAATACCCTGCTCCAAACCCACCCATCCCCTAGCCATTCCATTGGTGCATCCCTATAAACTTATAATGTAATCTTTTCACCCATTTCATAGGAAATCCTTATGCCAAGGCAAAGTTAAACATATCTTAACATGCAATTTCATTTCTGATTGTTACCTTAGATACTCTACCTGCAGTCTCTAGTAACCTTTTTCCTTTCAGCTCAACAAACCTTTTTTCCTTTCTCAGTATCTTTGATGTAGAATTTTTTCATAATGGATATGTTAGGTTTTATAAAACTTCCTTCCTCTTTGATCTATTCAAATATTCCATCCAACTGTTCAATATAATTTATCAACTTCTGCCTCCTTAATCAGTGTTCCAACTGTACATCTGCTATTACTCTAATTAATTTTTATACCATCTTCAGGAATCTCCAAGGGCCAGCACAGAAGCACTCAGTCTTTCGGTTTCAAAAATTTAGTCTTTTGAAAATAACAAGTCTGATAGAGTGAGATCTCCTGGGAGACTGAAAACGTGCTATTTACAACAAGGATGCACCTGAAACAAAACAAGAACAGACAATAAATCGAAAAAGAGTAATGATAAGATGCCTACCACTCCTAACTGCTCTGATGCTTTAGCTTTCCACAGACGAATATTAGCATCATCACTTCCAGAGACAACATAAGTCGCATCACCACTAAATTTCACACAAAACACCCTGCAGAATCCAAACAAATGAAAGTCGCTGGTGATTAGACTCAGTATTCTCTTCCAAAACAAAGCATTATAATTATTGCCTGGTTATACTGATTCAACCATAGCCAAGTCCAAAATAATGCTAACCTTGAACATTTTAAATTTTATAGGCAACTGAAAGAACAGACCTGAACTGACTCCACCTACCAACTATGAAATGTAACTTACAGTTACTGTACAAATAATTGAACTGCCCAAAAATTAAAAGCAAATGGGAATGGGCCATTAGATATTCGATTTCGGAAAATGATTTTATTCAAATGATATTATATTATTTACCAAGAAATAGGAGTGGACCATAAAAAATGGATGGAAGCAGCTGAGGCTTTCAATGGCAGAAGCAGGCTTCAGGCCTAAGCAAGAATGGTTATAGGCTTATAGCCTATTTATCTGGGTTTTGATTCTGTAGGGGGCTTGTGCATTCTGTTCTTCCGTGGGTCTCCTCTGTGAAGAAGCACTTTGAGTTTAAACTTTATACCTCTATTTTTTCTCTTTGTAGGTTCAGGCCTTGTTGGAGGATCTCATCTGTCCATCTCTTGCTGGATGGCCTTAGCACTGCCAGAAGGGAGAAAAAATCGATTTCAAAGAACCACAAAGTTTTCCATTTACTTTCTCCATTGAGAATCTGACCTTGTTATTGGAAAGAGAGGCAAAAAATTTCCCTACCCCCCCCCCCCCCCCCAAGAAAATGGATTGTTCCAACTTTCAGAATCCCCAGATCTCATCATTAAGCTAGATCCACTGTCAGATCATATCAAGGAAAATCCTTGATGTGTCATCTCGTGAGTATTTGCAATTTTTGGGCTTCAACTGAAACAATAGCAGAGTGAATAATGGACTGGAAAGTTCAGAATGGTGTGATTGTTCGACCAACGCCAACAGGTTATATCTTGGTGCTTTATGATCCCAGTGATAGGGACATGGCCTTTAAAGGGGAGTCCTCTGATGATTGGGAAAGAAGGCCTGTTTATAAAGCACTTGAAAGTAGGGTTCACCCTCAGAAGCACCCTCCTTTAACCCCCAAGCATCAATAAGGCTACCTACCTTAACTCTTGATTGTGGGCACACTTCAGTATCCAGACTCCAAATTAGTAGGGAAAACTCCGGGCTTTCTCTCTAATGGCCTCAAAAAACACTACAGAGATCACAAATTTAAACTTATCAAGAATTTGTGTAGATGTTGACTTGAACAAGCCTTGCAGCTTTCATCTAACTCAAGTTTCTGGATTATATTTTGGCGCAACATCTAGACCACGAGAATATTTGGTCTAAATGTAGGACCTGTCTCAAATATAGGCAGATTGTTCGTTCATGCCCAAAACTCCAGATATCATCTGTTATATAATTCAGAAATCTGCAGAGAAGAGACCTGCTAAAGAAACTACTACTTCAAGTTTGGAAGTTTGGGGGTGTCTGCAAATCAGGAGTGCTCTCAAGTATAGGCAGATTCCTCATTCATGCCCAAAACTCCAGATGTCATCTGATACATAACCAGAACATCCTAAAAATTCAGAGATATTTCTAGTTTCAGAATTTGGAGAGACAAACTTTTCTCTCAGACAAAGAAGCACTAAAAGAATCTTTGCAACAAACTTTAAGGTAAAAGGAGGATCAAGAAATGTTGGACGAAAACAAGGACACAATGAATGAGAGGCACAGGTCCAGTCGGGTATCAAACTTTCTGATTACAAAGCTCCTAAGTAGTGGCCCGAGAAAGAAAGGCAGAAAACTAAAAGCTATGTCCTTGTAGATGCTAAGACAGTTTTTAATTGACTCGTGGTTTCACACTGTAAAATAATGACAAACATGGGAAAGAGGAAAGTAAATTCATACTCTGTCTCAAGGGGCCTACTTATAGTGACAAACATTCCCATAGACACAAATTCCTTTGGATGGAATGTAAATGTTCTACAGTTTTGACATTTTTTGGTGCTATCACCAGAATCCAGCTATAAAAGAATTGCTGGAATTGCAGTTTTTTGTTGTTGGAATTACAATTTTTATTGCAAAAACAGATTCAGCACCCTCAAAAACCCCTATTGTAATCAATGAATGAATTGAATTACAATGAGCAATGAAGCTCAATAAATAATACAAATGTATTTACAGAAACAGCAAGTTTCTAATAAGAAACTACTAATAAGATCACAGACGATCTTATCTACATAAATGAGCATTAAACACTAAAATAGCATTATTCTAATACCCTCCCTTAATGCTCAATTTAGTTACAACACCTATAGACCCTCTGAATTTAACAAACTTATCAGGACCAAGGGGCTTGGTGAAGATGTCTACTGACTGCTCCATGGTGGGAACATACAGCGACTGAATGGATCCGTCTTCAACAAGCTGTCGAATGTAGTGACAATGGGTTTCCACATGCTTTGTTCGTTCATGGAAGACTAGATTCTTGGTGAGTTTGAGCACTCCCTGATTATCACAGAACAAGGAAGTAGGACCTGCCTGGAAAACATGCATATCCGCAAGCATACGTCGAAGCCAAACTACCTCACAAGATGCCTTAACTGCTCCCCAATACTTTGCTTCGGTCGAGGAGAGAGCCACTACCTGTTGCTTCTTACAAGTCCATGTGACAGCACCGGATCCCAGACTAAACACATACCCAGTTGTAGATTTACGGTCATCAACCGAACCTGCCCAATCGGAATTTGTGTAACCCCTGAGTGTAGGATCTGAACTCCGAGTGTACAAAAGTCCATAATCAGGCATGCCACTCACATAACGCAGCACACACTTCGCTGCTATCCAATGATCAGCCTTAGGAGTTGTCATGAAGCGTGAAATGTAGCTCATTGCAAAAATCAGGTCTAGTGGCAGTAAGGTAGATGAGGCTGCCCACTAATTGCCTGAATAAAGATTCATCCACAAGTGGTGAGGATGTCTGAGCTGAAAGTTTGAGCCCTGGTTCCATAGGAGTTGTAGCAGGTTTGCAATCCTGCATTTTGAACGTATCCATAAGACTTCTGGCATACTTGGACTGAGAGAGAAAGATGTTGTTCTCAGTCTACCAGACTTCAAACCCCAAATAGTAATAAAGAAGTCCCAAATCTGTCATATCAAAAGAGTTGCACAAATCTTGTTTGATCCCATGGATCAAATGTGCTGAACTGTCAGTAATGATAAGGTCATCCACATAGACAACCACAAACAGAATATCATCACCAGTATGTTTGATATACAGGTTTGCATTAGATGGACTCCGCTGAAAGCCATGATCTGTTAGGTACTTATCAATTTTCATGTACCAAGCCCAAGGGGCTTGTTTCAAACCATAGAGTGCTTTGACTACTCTACAGACTTTCTGTTCTTGAATGGCAACCTTGAATCCTGGAGGTTGCGTCATGTAGACTTCTTCTTGTAAGTCACCATTCAGAAAAACACTCTTTACATCCATCTGATAGACTTTCCAACTGAATTGAGTTGCTAAGGCAAGGACGAGTTGTATGGTACTCATCTTGCCTGTAGGAGCAAAGGTCTCCTCATAGTCTATGCCTTCCTTCTGTGAGAATCCTCGAGCAACAAGGTGAGCTTTATACTTGTCTAGGGTTCTGTCAACTTTGTATTTCACTTTATAAGTTTATACACCCATTTGCAGCTAATGGGCTTCTTTCCTGCAGGAAGATCAGAAAGGGTCCAAGTGTGATTCTTCTGAAGACTTTGGAATTCAGCTTCCATAGTTTGTTCCCACTCAGGTATACCCTTAGCCTCTGAATAGGTTTGAGGCTCAAAAACACTGTGTAGGTTAGCCATAAGAGCAAAATTTACTATAGGTTGTTGTTTGCTCTTATTTCTGGAAGTTCTACCTTCAAGGAGCTCATTATCCTGGGGATCACCAATAGTTTTAGCCCACCATTTAGGCCGGAGAGTAGAAGAACCAATATCTGGAGTAGGTGGAGGAGGCTCAGGAAGAACAGGAGCAGCGAGAGGAGGATTATTTTCCAAAGGGAACTCAGGTAGTGCATCATCAAATACTAATGTTGCATCATCCCTCCCATTAGATGGACCTAACAGAAGAAGAACAATGTGGGGCTGATCCTCAGAACACTGCTCAAAAGGAGGAGACTGAAAGAACCCTCTGTCTTCATCAAATACTACGTCCCGACTGAAGATAAGACTATCAGTGTCTATATCTATCAGCCTATAGGCCTTGTGGTGATCACTGTACCCTGTCATCATGAGTTTCTGGCTTTTGGAATCCAACTTAGAGCGCTTAGCAGCTGGAATCCAAACATATGCAACCGAGCCAAACACTTTGAGGTGACTGATCTTAGGTTTACGGCCAGACCAAACCTCTTCTGGAGTCTTCCCCTTAACATCCTGAGTAGGTGATCGGTTAAGAAGATAGACATCAATAAACACTGCTTCAGCCCAAAATTTGTTCGCAACACTCCTATGTTGTAATATGGAACGAGCCATTTCAACAACCGTACGGTTGCGACATTCAACAACATTGTTTTGTTGAGGAGTGTAGGGTGTGGTTAATTGGCATTCAATGCCATGGGTATCACAGAAGTTGTAGAAAGCAGAAGAACAAAATTCCCCCCCGTTATTAGTCCTAAGAGTTATGATATTACAGCCAGACTCTTTTTCAACTAAGGACTTAAACTTCTGAAAGATACAAAATACATCAGATTTATGTTTTAGAAAGTACACCCACATCTTTCTACTGAAATCATCTACAATAAGCAAAAAAATATTTGCAACTAGTAATTGAAGATGTATTCATAAGACCACAAATATCAGCATCAATTAACTGGAGTACCTTAGATGCGTGCCAAGATTCTCCATCTTTGAATGAAGACCGATGTTGCTTGCCATCTTGACAGGCGCCGCACACTCCCAAATGCTGAGTCTGAATATCAAGTAACCCTGACACAAGTCCCTCCCGAGATAGCTGAGAGAGATATTGAATGTTTAGATGCCCATATCTCTGATGCCACAGAGTGCTGATGGGAGAAACACGAGCTGCTAGAGCCACTTCTGGAGAATCACCAGTGTCAAGAAGCCTGTATAGGCCATGATCCTCTAGGCCAACAGCAACCATAAGATGAGTTTCCCTGTCAATAATGGAGCATTTGTGCGCACTGAACACTACATCAAGCTAAGGAGAGTTCCTCATAATCTAGCTAACGGACAGCGGATTAATTTCCATACCAGGAGCATAGTACACATTCAGGAAGATGAGTGTGCGCCCATCAGACTGGATCTGAACTATACCTCTGCCAACCACTGTGTACTCTTCACCTCCACCGAATACCACGGAATCACTGAAAGATGAGAAGTCAGTAAACCAGTCACGCCTATGAGAGAAATGACGTGATGCACCAGAGTCAATGTACCAGGCAGAAGACGAGACATGATTTGAGGACATCTTAGCCATAAAGGCGTAAAAGGCAGATTCCTTCTGCTCAGAATGTTCCGCAACATAAGCTTTCTGATGAGACCCTCCCTGCTTCTTCTGTTCAGAAGCAATCCTCTATCGGCAATCTTTCTTCATATGGCCGAACTTGTGACAGTAATTACAATGCACATTTTTCCTCTTAGCAAGATCAGAAGGTTGAGAAGAATCTTTCTGCTGAAAGGATTGAGAGGACTGATATTTGGCAGCAAAAGCATTTTCTTAGTAGGTTGATGAAGCACCACTACAAAACTGTTGTTTCCAACGATCCTACTGCAGGAGTTTGGTGCATAACTCCGGAAACTTCAGATCAACATTAGTGGAGGTAATGTTGACTATTTCTATGAAGTGCTCATAAGGTTTTGGTAGACTTTTTAGAGTGATGACTACCATATCTTCTTCCTCCATGGTTTGACCAATGGCTTCGAGCTAATCTCGAATGTCTTTAATCTTGTTAAGATGTTCTTGTAAAGACATATGTTCGTCCATCATGATGAAGAACAACTGATTCTTTAGAAAGAAAGCTCTGCTCTTGTCGGATGTCTCGTGCAATTCCTTCAAATGTTGCTAGATTTCGGCAGCTATCTTGCCGGAAGGAATCTGTGGTAACTGATATCAATCACAAAGAGTTTGAGAAGCATAACAGCCTCTCGATTTCAATCATCAAACTTATCTTGATCTGCACCAGGTGTACCAGAACTAAGTTCTTTTCCCAAAACGAGCTGGTCAAGACGCCTATATTCAAAAATGGTCAACATTCTCTGTTTCCAGATGTTATAATTGGTGCCATTAAAGCGTTGACTGCCTTCCAACATCAGGTTGGCTAGTGAGGCCATCTGCACATTTCCCAAGACACAGAAAACAACAAAGGAGTCTGGCACGGATTTCAATGCAAATGCCAGTTGATCTGGACAAAATCTGACAGGTGCTGGTGCAATATGAAATAGAACGAGAATGAAAACTCAACCCTGCCAAGTAAACAATTAATTTCGCCTACAGATGTGGATCAATACTCTTGGCCCGTGGCTGCACTGTGCGTGTGATTTATTATTGTTTTTCTTAACGTTGTTTGGCCTTCACGCAAGGTTTATAAAATCCACCCTCCACACTGTCAATTCCTTGTGCTATGTGTAACAAGAACTCGTCGTCCTCTGCGTGCTTAGCATGTGCTGCAAAAGGAAACTCAGCAAAGGCAGCCACGATTCCAGTCAATCGGTGTCAATGCTGCTATGCAGAGAAAATCGTCCTAGCCAGTTATAACTCCGCCCAAAGTTTGGAAAGTAGCTAGTCAACATTTGAACGTGATGTGGTGCGATTGCCTCGATCGATTGATGGGCAGGATTTCTACAAACTCGACAGTGTTTCCAAAGTCAACTTTGAACAATAGATGAGCTCGCCCTCGCAGGACCCGCCCTTGTCGGTCCACTGGCAATGAGTAGATGATGTCAATCCCTTTTGCGGCAAAATTAGGGATAGCCAATTACGATTCCCACAACTTAGCCTTGGCTGAACTCGACCGCTTGGCTTGACAACTCTAAACAGAATGAGCCATCGACCCTAGCAAGAAGCACAAATTTCTGAGGGGTGACGGGTCAGATTAATTGTGCGTACCCTGGGCAATTTCGTAAGCCGCATCCACAAAAAAATCCGAAGCCGATCTTTACACAAAGAGCATTTCACGGCCGAAGAACTTCAAGGCAAGCTATCTTTCAACGAATTTGTGCCAGCTGTACCTTCAAACCCTTGCGGTGGCCACTCTTGAAGCATCTGTTTCAGCAATGTCAAAACCCTTTGCAAAGGAAAAGGTCGAGGAATTTTGAGCAAAGACAGCACAGTTTTACATCGGTAACTTGAAAACCCTCAGAAGGCTCTTGTGCTGTTTGCCAAGGCCTGTCGAACTCCAGCGGAAAACAAACGCAACACCCAATTAAAAAACTGCGGCTCAGAAATTGTGACGCCCAGTTAACAAAAAAAAAAATGCAGACTCCTAGAGAGCAATTTCAAAATGAAGCACAAAATATTTCAAACAATGAAAAATTATTTCGAAAAAAATACCCGTGCTCTGATACCATGATCAATGAATGAATTGAATTACAATGAGCAATGTAGCTCAATAAATAATACAAATGTATTTACAGAAACAGCAAGTTTCTACAAAGAAATAAAAACAGCAAGTTTCTAATAAGAAACTGCTAATAAGATCACAGATAATCTTATCTACGTAAATGAGCATTAAACACTAAAATAGCATTATTCTAATATATTGTAGCCATATTATGCAATTTCAACAATAAAATCTGCCATACAAATAATTTGTAGCTGGATTTCAGGAAAAACTGATCAGGGAAAGATGACTTCAGAAGGTTGAAATCATAGCATTTTTAGACCATGCCATTTCCTACGTATTTGCCTATAAGAGCTGTTTGGAGCCTTGTATATTATTTTTAAATATATATATTTTTATGATAAAAAAAAACACAGAAATAACAAGAAACTGATTTGTGTAATGACCTTTGCATTCGTTTCGTATGGTAGATTTCTCTGCTGTGACCTGCATTATAGGGGAATATTCTCACCTGTGTGGAACATCATGGCAGAAGTTATAAGATAATTACTTGGAATACATTTTCACATAAATATCTGCACAGCATAAACTTGACTAAATTTGTTGTGCTACAAAAAGAGGAAATCTATTGCTGGTCATGTGCAAAGGAATTACTGTTCTATCATAAGATCCCGTCACAAACTCCCGACCAGATGGAGAATAATCAATATCCATCCTACAAAAAAGAAACAATTTTTAAATACCAACCAAACTTTAAAATGTCAGAAAACTGCAGCAAAGAAAGGGTCATTCTGAACACTCACACAGCGGAAACATGGTCTTGGTGCACACATGTTGAAATATTCATTCTTCTCATATCATAGCTATAGCAGTTGCAATCTTCATTAGCCTGCAGTCACAAAAAATCAAACTGTAGTGATTAGAGCAGAAGACAAGAAACTTTCACTACATTATATAAAAAAGTTTAGGTTTAGCTCCTCAGAAATTAAACTGCCTTTTTTTACTAACACTAAAAAAAATCACTTTACAGCATAATTATTTTGGTCCGTCTAGAGTTTGATGATACTAAGAGGTTGTCCTATACAGGAGTGAACTCTGAACAAGATACCAAGAAAGTACACTTGCACCGAGACTTTCACAAATTCCAGTAATTGCAAGGCAGAAATAATTATAGCAAAACAAAGAGGAGAAACATAATGGAATTCAAGTCAGTTTGAAAGAGAACCACATACTGCAGTGAAATTCATAGGTTCTCTTGGATTCCATGCAATGGCATTATTCCTTGTCTGCAATACAAGAGAAACACAAATTGTATCATAATGATAAGAACTTTGCCATCACAAACAGTAACATACCATGTCATCAAAATAAACAGTACCACAAACATTTTCAAACAATAAGCTAATTATTGAAACAGAGAACGAAATATATTTAGTGATTGCAAGGACCAAAGTAGCCTATAGTAGCAATAACATTAGTAACTGCAAGAGTTTACACCAACGATAGTAACAACTTACCACCTACTTACATATTAAATTGAAAATTATAAAATGACAATAATCCTCCAATGCATGAGGAAATGTCACACAACATGGACTCAGAATGCCAAATTCTAAAGAGTCTAACCACTTGGCAACATCTCAATAAAATTTTGCTATGTTAAAAAAACATAAAAGAGTTTATCATTTGAAAAGAAAATAGACATATATTCCATCACAAATCCTTTCTTTACTAGGGACAGCACCATGCACATGAAACTAGTTTCCCTAAAGATTCATCCCCCGGCTGGTTCAGCTTTGCTCTCACAGATCTGACAGAAAGCCTCTTGGTTGGGGAACACAATGAACATCGAAGCCAAGGGAGTCAAAGATGGTCACCACCTCCTTGACCTGAGAATGACAAGCTCCCTCAGCTTGACCTGGCCATCTTGATGGAGGACCCTGAGCAGCAGAAGGGCAAAGGATAGGACCCTTCTCATCTGCTGATGCACCACCAGTTAATGAGTGGGTATTGAAACACAATGACGATGACCCTCAGAATATGTGATATGTCACTCCATTTGATATTTGTTTTCTGTTGTCTAGCCTTGGGCTACTGTTTCCATTTTAGGCTTGTAAGCCATTTAGGAAGAGGGAATAGTTATCTTTTTTGATGTAGCCCCTTAGGTGTGTGCTAGATGTTTGGTTTTGCCTATGGCAGCTGCTCTAAAAGCATGTAAATATCATTTTTAATAGAGTTTAAAGGAAGCATTTTATTCAAGGGAAAAGGTCCCCTTTTAGCCCTGTTCCACAGGGATGCGTCCCCCAAGGTTGGGTGCACGCACCCAGGATGGGGGTACGTCTGAGGGTGCATTTCCCCACGCACCCCCTTTGCGGAGTCATGGGGAGATGCAGAGGGTGCGTTTCCCAAGCGTCGGGGACACAACTCCCCAAAAGGGGTGCTTCTAGGCATCTCATTGTCAACTTAGCTAAGGCTCCCTACTATTTACAAACTTTCACCGATGGGAGGAGACTCGGTATATATGAAATCACAAATGAAGGATAAATCAACAAATGGATATAAAGTGACCCAAACAATCCCCTTCCAGAAGAGGGTCAAGAATGGAGCTTGCTTGCTTTCTAAGCAAGGTACAATGTCTTCTAGGAGAAGGATGTGGGGATTTGAGGGTTAGGTTTAGGGAATATAACTCGTGAAAGAGTTTTCCAATCCCTAAAATTCTTATTGAAATTGGTATCCCAAATGGTTCTTGAAGAATTGTCTTTTCAAAGGAGTGGGACCACACGGGACCAAGTGGACCCAACCCAAGTTAAGAGGCAAGAATTTAGCAACTAATGATGTTCCTAACCCAGACAAGGAGGGGGAAAGGATCAAAGAAAGAATTTTCACTTAAAGGTGTCAAATTGATCCTATGAGGCAATAGCCTTGGAGATAACAGGGCAAAGTTTGATCTCGGAGCTAGGGCTAGGGTTATCTCAAAACTCCACTGTTGGAATGGCTTCAAAATTGCAGGAGGCCTTGAGGACACACCAACACAGGAGAGGCTAAGAGATCGAACTTTTTGGAGGGCTACTTTGTCAAGAAAATGATGCCCTAGGTGACCCAACTTGGCTAGACCTAGAAGGTGAAAAAGAGTTGATTTTTGAGTGACCACCTCTTGGTAGATCAGTGTCTTAGTCTTTGGAAAATGGAGTTTAGGATAAATATGAATGACCTTGCTTCTTAGTCAAGGAGGCCTTAATATTACCTCGTAGAGACAAGTACCCATAACTTAACTCAAAGAGTACTTGGATCGGGATAATGTTGCAAGACTTTGTTAACTTACTTGAACAATTTGAAGACGAACGAAGGGTAAGCAAACTTCTCACACTGAGCATACGAGCGCACACGACCTCTCTCTCTCGAGTCTTCAAAACGCCATCGCTTTACAGCTCCAAGTTCCTCTGAAGTTCAGAAATTGTCCTCAGACAGGCGGCCCAACAGGCTTCAATATTAATTCAAATAAAAATTTACAAAGCTTTGCAAATTACAAACAGAGATCAAAGAAGCACTCCCTCAATCACCCTGGGCTTCTCATGGAGAGATCTCTTACTTATAACATTTCAAAAGACTCTATCCTATTCTATGACAAGACTAAAGGTAGAAATAATTGAGGGTCCTGTTGGCATTTTCTGATCCGACCCTGTCTACTCAACTTTTCCTTTACAAAAAGAAAAGACTACCAGGGTCCTTTCGGACTCCTATCAGAATCATAATCGTCCTTTGATGATTCTTGTCTGGATAAAGCAATTATCTCCAACATCTTTAAATATTCGTAATCCACCATCTTTGCATATTCTTCGTCCCAATTGATGTTGGATGGGTTTTGGGCATCCTGGTACATGTCCTGAAAAGTGGAATCTTTAGCTTTACCTTTTCCTTTTTGATCTGTAGTTACTATTCCTTTACCTTTTGGAGATGCTCTTCTTGTTGAAGTTTGTCCCTTTTCCGTATTTATCTTTATCATATGAAGATTCTCTTGTTGTGGAGTGAACATCAAATCTTGCTTTGCCCACTTGTTGACAGGGATTGGATTAATTTCTATGTCAAGAAAAGAATCTTTCAATACTTTTTCACGAACAAGTGAAGGTTGAACTGCCAACTCAATCCCATCTAGAAGTTCCCACTTAAAAATCTGAAACATATTAGTGGAAGTCTCTATCGCATGTTGAACCCATAATTGACAATTTTCATTAATGTAAGATTTTGCCTGCCAACCCATTTCAAAGATTACAGAAGTGCAGATCCTATTTGAAAGCATCAGGCTAACAATATGAACTACATCATTATTCCAATTTCCTGCAATAACACTATTTGTGATTAGTGCCTTCTAATTGATTACAAATCTTAAAACTTTTGGGTTTCCTTGTAGTTCATCAATTTTCTGTATAGCCTGCTTCTTTTCCACTAATTTTAATTTCCCGAATTCTTTTAGCCAAAGAACTAACTGTTTAGTAAGCTCTTCTTTGTCTGCGAACTTGTTATCTCCCATAGTTTCATAACTGAATACCTGTGCAAAAGGATTTGGGGAGATGCTTTCTCTTAGTCTTACATTCTGATAATCCCAGGGTGATGAAAATTTTCCTAGATATCGTAATGTCCTCTGGATACATTGAGAAGTTCTGATTCAAGGCTTCTTCCTGCAAAACCCTTCTTTAATTTCCCAATCAGCAAAATTTTCAAAATTTTCATATTGGGGAAACGTATCAGTGGATGCATAATTCTCATCAAATCTTTGTAAGAACGTTGATTCAAATTCTCCAAAAATATCTAGAATCTTCAGAGACGAAATATATCGTCCTACTTCTTTAATCTGAATAGTTCCTAAATCCAATATCTGTGCTCCAATATATATACTTAATGCAAAATCTATTCCTCCTATCAATTGATAATAATTGAAGACTTTAAGGATCCAAAGCATGTTTTCTGTGAATTGGCTTGACCATAGATCAGCTAAGCTATTAAAATAGATTTTAACCTTCATATTTGGCAAAGGATATACCTTTACCAGATCAGCATCAAGACCTAAAATTATGCCAACATTTTTTGACTGCCATGCTTCGCAATTTTGGATCCATTGATTTCTGCGCAGTCTTAGTCCCACAATCTTCTTCATTTCTTCAGTCACAATATGAAGATGATCTTTTAAGACTTTGAATCTATGTACAAATGTACTAAAATCATCGTCTTGAGGGTCCTTCCCTGGTATGGTAAAGAGTGCTCTATTCATATCTCTTGTTAAGGAATCAACGAAAAAGTTGGAATTTCCTGGAATCCATTCAATGTCAAATTCAAACTATTGAAACCATATCTGCCATGGAAGCAACCTTCCTCGAGCAAGCTATCTTGAAATTTTAGCAAATAGAAAATATTTGAAATTCATTGAATCTGTTTTAATCAGAAATTTCACTGATGCTAGAAATAATTCAAAGCGTTGAATCCTGTTGAAAATGGTTAAGGTTTCCTTTTCTGCAATGAAATAATTCTTTTGATGTGGAGAGAACTCACTAGATGCATATGCGCATAATTCTTCTTCTTCATTCTCCCTCTTTTCCAAAAGAATAGCTCCCCAAAAATTGTCAAAAGCATCTGTTTGTAATATCAGAAGACCATAACCTAGTGGTTGTAACTTTGGTAGTTGTTTGCATTCTGATTTAAGTTCTTTAAAAGCTACAGTTGCTTCTGTAGACCATCCTCCCTTTAAATGCTACCTGATAGGCGTTGTTTTTTCAGATAATCTGGGGATATATCTATGAACATAATTTAAGACACCCAAAAACCTTTGAATAGTTTTTGTGTCTTTTAACTCATTAGGAAACTATGACAATTTGCTTAGAACATGGGGTTGCATTTGAATTTGTCCATTTACTACATTGATCCCCAAAAAATCTATACTATCTTGGAAAAGAACCATTTTCTTTTCAGAGAGCACTATACCATGATTTTGAACTTCATGCAGGAAGATTTCCAAATGCTTCAAATGTGTTTCTAGATCAGGTCTATGTATAAGTATATCATCTATGTATGTAACTATAAAATCATACTTAACCAAAAATATAGTCCATTCTCCTTTGAAAAAATGCAGGCGCATTTTTTAGTCCAAATGGTACCACCTTCCACTGATAGAAACCAACTGGGCAAGTGAAGGCAGTTTTATGTCTATCTTCTTCTTGGATTTGGATCTGATAGTACCCAGACTTCATATCAAACTTGCTGAATGCTTTGTTGTTTTGAATCTTCTGCATAATTGTCTCTGGCCTAGCAAAGGGTAATGGAAACTTTGAGTAATAGCATTCAGAGGCTTATAAGTTATTACCATTCGGGCCTTTCCTCTAACAATTTATAAGTGATTTCTGACCAGGAATGTTGAACAAGAATAGTGAGAATCACTTGGCTCAATAAGATTTAGATTCAACAATTCTTTTATTTGGCTTCTAACTTCTTGTTCGTCGGTGGGTGTGCAAGGGATAAGTTTTCCTTTTACTCCATTATCATTTAGAGTAACTATCTCTTACTTAGGACTTTCTACTTCCCAAAATTGTTGGGGATTGTTTGAACAACTTTTTAACAATTTTTCATAAATAGATTTTTGTTCGTCAGACCAATTCATCTCAATGCATGCCTTTTGTTAGAGCCATTGTTTGGTCTTCTTGCTCCTGCTCTCTTCTAGCTATTTTCTCTTCTAGCTTCAAAATTTGCTATTAGCAACCTTGGAACAGAAATAGCCTTTTTCTTTAAATTTATAATCAGCTTGTCTTGGCTGATTGTTACTAGGAGCACTGAATTGAGAAAAGGAATTCCTAGCATTAAGCTTACAGATGGATCGTAATGCTGAATGGCTGATATTTTGACAATATTTCCCCCAACTTTTAAAGGAATGTTATCCACATAATGAGTTAATTGAACAGAACCCCCGATTGTCTCAGAGACAAGAATATTTTGAAGCAGCTTCTAGAGAGTTTTAAATAAAGATGGTCGAGCCAAATTGTTTGATACGCCAGTATCAATAAAGGCATCCACATTAATCCATTCGCCTTTAACTTGAACTTCTACTGGGATATAAATCAAACTATTGGTTTTGACAATCTTTTTTAACAAATTTTGTTCAGCAACTCTGTCAAATTGTAGAGTAACTAATGTTGTGGAAGCAGCAGTTTTCTTTTAATATGGACAAAAAGAATTCAATTCTGCAATCAATGGTTCTGGCTGTTTGCCTTTCTCTCTTATTGTGATCTGTGAACATTCTGAGGCGGTCTCATCTTGTGAGCTATCTGATGTTTCTTCTGTGATTTCTGTATCAATGTCCTCAAATTCTTCGTTGTAATGTAATTCCTTTGAAAAATCCTCATCATTAGAACAATATTTACAAATGTTCATTTTTTGTACACAATCTACATCTGTCTCTATATCTGAAGCCTTTGTTAAAATATATACATCAGAGACGTCATCTTTAGATTCAACAATAGATCAAATGTCTTTAAATTCCTCAATCTCAAAACAAGCTTTTAACTTATTAGAGGAAATATTAGGACACTTTCTAGCAAAATGACCTTCTTGTTTACAAATGAAACAACAATTATTTTTTCTTAGTCTATTTTGTTTCTTCAAAAATTTGAATTTTCGAAATGGCTTCTTGGGATTAGAAATTCTCTTGGGTTTGAACTTTCCATATTTTCTGGTTTTCTTTTTTTTGAAATGGTGTCCATGGTAACACTGCTCAACAGACGTCTGAATTGGGTGTAATGTCATGTGCCTTTTTTCTGCCAGCATAAATATTTGACCTTTTCAATGCACCTGAACAGAAGATCAACCCAATAAATTTGATCTATCTTTTTGGCTTGTACATCTAGATCTTTCATTATGAGATCTCCTAGATTCCCTGGAAGCTTAGAAAGAAATGAAATTTTTTGAGTAGTATCATTAGTTAAATTAGACTTAAAGACTTTAGCCATAAAATCTTTCCCAAATTGGTCAAGATATTTCAAGTCTTTTAATTCCATGCAGCTTAAGTCTGTTATAAGCTGTTTTTTCTCATCTACAGGTTCTGGAACAAACTGAGTGTTTAACAAAAGTTCTAATGTTGCCAGTCCTGCCTCCATGACTGCTCAACGTTCCTCATCTGATGGTCCCATCCACCAATCATTTACTATTCCTGTCAGTCTTTTCTCAGCAAGGACCACGATGGAAACATTATCCAGTTTTGTTGTCACCTACATTTGATACAGGGCACCTGTCCATATTCTAATGGATTCGCCTGGATTAGATGAATTGTCTAAATCTAAAACATACCCACTTGCATTTGCAGCATATAAATCTTCTTCTACTCTTGGGTATTTAGACACTTCTTTGAACACATGTGCTTTATTTTGATTATTTATTGAAGATAAAATGAAAGAAAGGAACTTTGAAGCAGCTTGGTCAAGGGTCATTACTTCTTTTTTTGAAGAGAATGGTTTTTCCTATTTATACACTTCTTCTTTTACTCTGTCAAGTTTCTAGAGACCTTTGAACTAGACTCTTCTGCACTTGTTGCAGTGATTGCTTCTTTAGTTTCTTCTTCTTCTTCTTGATCCCAATAGTTGGGAGCACTCATATCTACTCTAAATTTGGGGACTTCTTTAGCTTTTTTCTTTTGTCTCCTTCTTCTCTTTTCTTCTTTCTCTGTCTTCTCATTCTGTTGTTCATCATATAAGAGTTTGATATTTTCATTTATTAAATCTGTTTGCCTACCCAAATCATCTAAAACATCTTCAGCATGTGCACACCATGTTGTTAGATAATTTCCTATCTGATATACTTGATCAAGATTGGTAGGATTTTGAGAATTGTGTTCTAGAAGAGGTGCACAATCAGCTCTAGTGGGTGGTTGTTTTAATTGCGATGAAGAAGTACAAAACTTAGTTTACAGTGGCCACTTTCCCCCTTTAACATAGCAGCGGTTTGCATAGTGAAACTTTTCTACTAGCAGAAAATGAGATATGGATGTTCTAAACATTTTATTGATAGCAAAAAACGGTTTTTCTTCTAGTATATACAATTGATCAGAAGGAATAGAAATATTGGTTTCTTGAACGGGATTACTATATACATTTCTGGATATAGATTTGCGACTGCTTGTAGATGGTTGATCTGACTCTGAAATGGCTGGTAAGACATGTTTCTGTGGCATGAAGATTGGTCGAGGTATGGATGATTTATCAAGCATGATACATACCCGGCCATCACTTACAGACATTCTTTTTGTCTTTCCCCTTGGGTTGTCTATAGTTTCCAATGACTTATATTGAATATACCAGTCATTTGGAAGGGCTTCTTTATCATAAGAGACACCCTCAAGCTGTGCATTACTGACTCCTACAGTCACACAATCTTTAAGCACTGGTTGTTTTAGTTTTGGATGAATAGTATTGGTAAGCTGAAATGATGTTTGGACTAATACTAACAAGAATTCACTATCTTCCACCATTTCAAGACCTTGAACTCCAACCAAGATTTTCCAACAGTCTTTAAGATGAGTATCAGATAAACTGATGGCATAATCTGGATATATTGTACCATATTGACAACCAGAGGATAAATTTCCCAGTATTGTTCCGATTCGGCATGGTCATAATTGTTGTGCCTAGTGTCCCCACACATTGTGGGGTTTGTCCCTGGCTAGCCGCCACATCTTGTGTCTCTTGTCTTAGCTTGTTTTCTGCCGATCGTTTAATGTTCTATCTGCACTTTACTTTATGTACATGTGATTGCTAATCTGTGGAATATAATAAGAAAAAGAAGTAAATTGTTATAAGCATAGAACATACCATAACTTAACATGGTATCAGA
>APFE031016580.1:371319-426639 GCA_000404065.3 Pinus taeda | reverse complement strand
CCATGGCGATTGTAGCAGGATTGATGTGTTCTCTTGTGAGGCCTGGATTGATGTGTTCTCCATGGCGATTGTAGTAGGATTGATGTGTTCTTGTGAGGCCTGGATTGATGTGTTCTCCATGGCGATTGTAGCAGGGTTGATGTGTTCTCCTGTGAGGCCTGGATTGATGTGTTCTCCACGGTGATTGTAGCAGGATTGATGTGTTCTCCTGTGAGGCCTGGATTGATGTGTTCTCCTGGAAACCTGGATTGATGTGTTCTCCATGGCGATTGTAGCAGGATTGATGTGTTCTCCTGTGAGGCCTGGATTGATTTGTTCTCCATGGCGATTGTAGCAGGATTGATGTGTTCTCCAGTGAGGACAGAATTGATTCGTTCTCTTGTCGAGGCATCCTACCCATGTAGTCTGGGACTCATGGGAAGTACCTCTCATCTGATCAGTGAGCAGGGAAATGAAGTTAGGGACCATAGTAGTACTGATGGACACATCGTTGTATCTACCGTACTCCCTACGCTAGGATGACCTCCATTGATCTAGGATCAATGATACTGGTCTGGGACCAGTGGTAGGAGTTGTACCATACTATGACGCTGACTTTGGGTCGGTTGAAACTGGTCTGGGACCAGTGGTACACTCTTTGAGACTGCGATACTGGTCTGGGACCAATGGTAGGAGTGGTACCTACTATGAAGCTGACTTCAGATCGGTTGAGACTGGTCTAGGACCAGTGGTACGCACTCCGAGACTGACCTTGAGTCAATGGAGGATGATATTGGTCTAAGACCAGTGGAGTTGTGCTCACTATGACGCGGACTTCGGGTTGGTTGAGACTGGTCTAGGACCAGTGGTACATACTTTGAGACTGACTTTGAGTCAGTATGATACATCCTCGATCATTTCTTCTTCTTCATAATTCGGACAAAAGCAGAGCAAAACAGAACAATGCAAGAGCAGAGCAGGGCAAGGGTCAGGTTGTACAGGGTAGTGCATTTGATGGATGAATAGTAACGACTGATAGATAGATTGCAGATGATGTTCTCCCTAGTTGAGAGGGAGTGTTAAAATTGGCAACCAAGGCAAAACTTCATGTGGGTCATCTTATTCACGGCTGACAATATTTTTATTAAATTCCTCTCGTCGAGAGGTGTAGGATTGATATAAAGATCATCCGATTCCGATAAGTATTCATGGAGATATAAATTTATTTTGATTATGGAATTATTATCAAGCCGACCTACAACTCATGTAGGCTCAAATGCCCAACAGTCGCATCTATTCAAATACCAACGTTGTGTATAAATATAGGACTTTTCCTCATTTGGACTCACTCATCTCATCACATCTCTCTCTCTCTCTCTACTGCGCAGAAAAGAGTCTCTTCTCTACTGCGCAGAAAAGGATCTCTCTCTCACACATGTGAAGCCGGAAGCTGCCGAAACTGAAGCTACAACTGCAGAAGTAAAGATTGACCTGCGTGGACTAGAAGATCTCCTCATCTAAACTACACTGTAGGTTCGTCTGAACCTCCTCTGAAAGCCGCAACTTTTGGTGGTGGAATCAAGTCAATCCGACGGACGGTTTGCAAGATATCGATTGCCCTAGTTTGAAGCCGGAAGCTACCGA
Organism: Pinus taeda; assembly: GCA_000404065.3. Taxonomy (NCBI): domain Eukaryota; kingdom Viridiplantae; phylum Streptophyta; class Pinopsida; order Pinales; family Pinaceae; genus Pinus; species Pinus taeda. Next base: position 425,016 of record APFE031016580.1, on the reverse strand, counting down.
AACTGAAGCTGCAGCTGCAGAAGTAAAGATTGACCTGTGTGGACTAGAAGATCTCTTCATCTAAACTGCGTTGTAGGTTCATCTAAACCTCTTCTAGAAGCCACAACTTTTGGTGGTGGAATCATGTCGATCCAACGATTGGTTTGTGAGATATCGTCTGCCCTAGTTTGATGATGAAGTTGCTAATGTTGATGTTGCTGATCTAGGGTTTGCTACTGTTGATATAAATCAGATTTATTGTACTATTTCTCTCTGCTGAATTATTGAAGATAGAAGAAGATTTGATCAAAGGGTTTCCTCACACATTGTGGGGTTTGTCCCTAGCTAACCACCATATCTTGTGTCTCTTGTCTTGGCTTGTTTTCTATCGATCGTTTAATGTTCTATCTACACTTTACTTTATGTACATGTGATTGCTAATTTGTGGAATATAATAAGAAAAAGAAGTAAACTGTTATACGCATAGAACATAACATAACTTAACACCCCCAAACTCCAAATGGGGTTAACCAAGTGTCATATTACGTGGTTTCTACTTCTAAAGGGGATAATATGTTCAGGGTACATCCTTTAAAAGGTCATGGTATGTCATCGAGAGGTGAATGAAGGAGGGGATGAGAAGGGGCAGCCCTGGGCCACATGCTGGGATGCAAGGGTATCTAATAAAAGGGAGGCCCACACTTGGTTTTATAATGTATAGAAGGGGACAATCATGGTACATGAGGTGCCTCGGCCTTGATTTTTCCACCCTTCTTAATATGCTTTTTTCCTTCTATGATTTTTCCTTTATTAACTGCTCAGGGCTCAAGGGGTAAGAGCATGACGTATGAGATGTAGTAATGGATATGCTCTTTTACGATAGGGTGGTTCATTGCCCACTAGGGGTTGGGACAATCATGGGTTCCTATTTGATGAAGGAGGGTCATAGAACTTGTAGAAACTAGGGTGACGGCCATGATGATGGGGTAGAGCTCATGTATTGGCTTTTGCCCACATGTTAAATGTTTTTGTCCCGACCATCTTTGCATTTTGTGATACGTTTTCCTGTTGAATGTGGCCAATTATGCTTTTTCTTTTCTTTTTAGCTGCATCAACCTTCGAGGCATCATTTCAGGCCTGACCCAAGGTGTGGGCTAGGGGAAGGGGTGAACTAATCCAGTGTGGACCCAGTGGAGGTATGTGGACCCAGGCAGGAGAAATGATGAATGGAGTAATAATAAGTGGAAATGTGGTAATCTATGTGGATGGGGAAGTGAGACCACGCAACCAAAATCAAGGTTTCCCGTGAAATACCATCCCTAAAGCCAAATTGTCAGTAAAAAGATCCCACGGGACTAGAATCCAAGGTTAACATCCAAAAGGAGTCTAGGCGACAAGAGCACGAATCTAACGCATTCTTTTTGCTGAATCCCCCCATTAATCCATGCCCAGAAGTGTCCATGATAAGAAAATTGTAATACTCAATTACCAAATGACAAGGCATACCTTTAGGTCTAGGAGGCCCACCTTCAAACATACGATCATGGCGGATGGGTGAAGGACCACATGGTTGGCTCACGTCGCAAAGAACTGGCACAATGAGCTAGTTGGTGGCTGCAAGGGGCTACTAGCTGCCAACTAAGTGTGAAAATTCTATCACTTCAGCAACTGATTTACTTTTCCTACTTATTCCACAATAAGTTATTCATGAAATTACATCAATAAACATTAAAATAAATATTGTTACATATATCATACTGTAATACAGAAACAAATACATGCACAAGAATCAACACATTAACATAGTTATTTTGGACAACAGTCCCTGGAAAAACCCAATGCCGGAAAACTAGTGCAGTAAGGGAGGTTTTTTTATTCAAAAATTCTTCAGTACAATAGGGTGCCAAACTGGCTTACCCACACAGAGAAATAATTCTCTAGCACTTCTCCCAATCCCAACGTAAGCCCAACTGACCTCTGCGTGGCTCTCCAACCCTCTGCGTCACCCACGCAGGCCCAACTAGTGACTACGCAGTCTTCTGATGCCTCTGTGTCTGCCTGAAAAGCCCTGTGTCTACCTCTCCTGCCTTAGCGCTAATCTTCAGTGGTTGATCCTGCCTCTTTGCTCCGTACTTGCTGCCTCCTAATTGCTCACCAAACCATTGGTTCAATTTTTCAGCTAACCCCGCTCCAAAAATTGAACTTACTGGTCTCCCTCAGTGTATTCTCCAAGTGACCCTCAAGCCTCCTCTTATACTTTTCTTGTTGACACATCAACGACCAAGATTAAGTCTTTAATCAACGGCTAAGATTAGATCTAGCTTGAACCATGACTTTTGGACCATTTTAATACAATTTTATATTAATTCACATTAATATTTTATTTTCCTTAAGTTTAGACTTAGGGATTCCATTAAAAATATTAATTATTTTAATATCTCCCAAACTGTGTAGAATCTGCCCAAACCCTTTCTGGGTATTAGGGATCTCATATGCCTTAGTCTCTCCACCAATTTTCGTGGCTAGAGCACATCCAATGCTACCCCAAATCAACACTCCCTCTTAGCAAGGACTGTGCTCTAGTAATACTCCTCACTGAGCATCACTCTAATCATCTGGCATCAGTCCCTGTGCTGATGCTAGGCCTGCTGCCCAACATCCTCTGCAGTGTGCACTATTGCATCCTGTACTACTACCCATGGCCTTGCCACTGCCACTGTCACTGCTGCATCCTGTACTGCTACCCATGGCCCTGCCACTGCCATTGCCACTGCTGCATCCGTACTGCAACTCTCTCTGCATCAGTGCTACTGTTGGTCCTTTCTCCCAACACTGCATCCGTGCTACTGTTGGTCCTTTCTCCCAACACTGCATCCGCACTACAACTCCCTCTGCATCCTTGCTATTATTACTCCCATTTCTGCTACTAAAATGGGTTCTTTACCATCCCCATCTTTTCCTTGAAGTAGTGAAACTTAGTCTTTCCAAGGGCCTTGGTGAGGATGTCCACCACCTGTTCTCCTGTAGGAGTGTAGCTCAACTGTACAGTTCCTCGTTGGACACAGTCCCTGACAAAGTGACACCGGATATCAATATGCTCGACCTATCATGAAACACTGGAATCTCAGATAGCTTGATGCAACTCTAATTATTGCACATGATCCTAGTCGCCTCCATATTCCTTCTGAATAGGTTCACAAGCAATTTTCTAAGCCATATGGCCTCACATGAAGTTGTGCTTGCCACCATATATTCTGCCTCAAATGAGCTTAGAGTCACGGACTTCTGTTTCCTACTGCACCAAGAGGTCATTCCCGATCCAATGTTGAAATAGTACCCAGAGGTGCTTTTCCGATCCATTGAACTTCCTGCCCAATCTGCATCAGTAAATCCACTCAATCTGATATCCTTACTCCTAGTGTACAAGAGTCCATAATCGACTATTCCCTATAAGTACCTAAAAACATGTTTGGTTGTTGCCCAGTGCGCCCTCTTCAGTTCCACCATGAACTGACTGAGGGAGTTGACAGCGTAGCAAATGTCTAGCCTAGTATTGACCAAATACAGCAAGGACCCTATGAGTTGCCTGTATAGGGTGGGATCGACATCCTTGTCTTCTGATGCATCAATCTTCTTCCAGTTGGTGATCATTGGCGTAGCCATAGGTCTACAGTTCTCCATCCCGAATCTTTTCAGGATTTCTGTAGCATACCTCCCTTGCCCAAGGAAGATTTCTCCCTTCTGCTGCCAAACTTCCAACCCTAGGAAGTAGTGCATTCGTCCCAAATCCTTCATATCGAATTTTGTGGCTAGATTCTTCTTGCAGTCCCCAATGAGTCTGGATGATCCTGCCAGAAAGAGATCATCCACATACAATACTAAGATTAGCGGCTCGTTTTCTACAACCAGATAGTAGAGATTCGGATCTGCGTCACTCTTGACAAACCCCATCTTCTGCAAGTAGCCATCTATTCGAACATACCATGCTCTCGGTGCGTGTTTCAATCCATACAAGGCTTTCTTCAATCTGCATACATGAGACTTCTTCTCATGAGTTTCAAAGCCCTCTGGTTGTTCAATGTATACCTCCTCTTCTATTACCCTGTTCAAAAATGTCGTTTTAGCATCCATCTGATGGATCTCCCATCCCATCTGGGCTGCAAGAGATATCACGGTTCTAATAGATGTATACCTGGCTACTGGGGCGAAGGTCTCCTCATAGTCAATCCCTTCTTTTTGAGCATAAACCTAGCCTTGCATTTCTCAACACTGTCGTCTGCAGCGTATTTGATCTTGTAGATCCATCTTGAGCCTACCACTGATCTGTCTTGAGGTCTTGGCACCACCTAACAGACATCGTTTACCATTATGGAGTTGTATTCCTCCATCATCGCATCAAGCCAAACCTGATGTTGAGTTGCCTCCTTGAAACCGGCAAGCTCTCCATCCTGAGCTACTAATGCCTGATATCTATCTAGTTGTTTTCGCTCCCTCTTATTGTTTCTAGGCGCACCGATGAAGTCCTCTGCATCTCGCAGAATCTGACAAAGTTCCCTGCTAGTTCTTCCTCTGCGAGCAGGTGCTTTTGTTTGCTTCTCCTCCTCATCCTGAGAATCTTCCTGTCCTGAGGAAGAATTCTTTACTTTTGTTGGTTGAAGAGACTTAACCAATGGCTCCTCTTTCAACTACTCCTTGGAAGGCATCTCGCAAGATCTCTTGAAAGCCTTGTCCTCCATGAACTTTACATCTCCTCATACTACTACCTTCCTGCTCCCTAGAAGATAGATTCTGTATGCCTTAGCGTTCTTGCTATATCCCATCAGATATCCCTTTTCCACAGTCTGATCCAGCTTCTTCCTCTTTTCTTCGGGTATGTGGCAATATGCTAAACTCCCAAATATCCTAAAATGACTAACTTCAGGTGTCTTCCCTGTGAAGACTTTCTCTAGAGTAATCTTGCCTAATGCTCGATGAGGAGCCCTATTCTGAACATAGACTGTTGTGTTGCATGCTTTCACCCACAAGAATTTTGGCATATCCTGATCATACATCATGGCCCTAGCTACTTCTACAATAGTCCTGTTCTTCTTTCTGCTACCCCATTCTGCTCTGGACTGTAGGGAGTTGTCCACTCTCTTTTGATGCCCTCCTTAGCGCAAAAATCAGTGAAGTCTTTATCGACATATTCTCCACCATTATTTGAGTGCAAAACTTTTATTTTCTTCCCAATGAGATTCTCCACCAAAGCCTTGAACTCCTTGAATCGACAAAAAACTTCATCCTTGGTTTTCAGAAAATAAATCCAAGTTTTCCTTGAGTGGTCACCAATGAAAGTAAGGAAATACTCGAAACCATTGAGAGCTTTGACGGACATAGGTCCGCAGATATCTGAGTGTATCAATCCTAGTACACTCTTGGCCCTGTGATTGCTCCTAGGAAATGCTACCTTGGTATACTTTCCTAGAGCACATCCCCTGCATACATCATCTCGTTTCGTACTCAGATCCAGAACTCCTATTACAGTGCTCCTGAAAATTCTCAGAGCTCCATGATGCAAGTGACCCATTCTTATGTGCCATAATTCATTCAAGTTCTTTTCTCCATGACTGCCTATTAGTGCAATTGGTGATTTTAGTTGTAATCTCTACAACCGATTACTTTTGATCCCGATCTGTGCTTTCTTTTTCCAGCTCGGGTGTTCGACATATACCTTCTCCTTAATGAAGTAGACATCATAGCCCTTGCCTTGTAGTTGCGATACAGAAAGTAAGTTCATCCCCAATCCTGGTACATGCAGCACATTTATGGCACGAAGCTGATCTCCCGATTCTATCTAAAAGACTATGGTACCCTTCTCTATTGGAGTACACTTTGCCTTGTTCTCCATGGTGATCTGAAAGTTCATTTTCTCTTCTCGATATTCTGAGAAACACTCCCTGATTCTCGTCATATGCCACGAGGCTCCACTATCTATATACCATACTTCTGATGATGCAACACTAGTCATACACGCCACTTCTTCTTCTAGCCTGGAAGCTAACATAGAGAAATCGACATCTCTTTCTCTTGTGCAATCTTCAAAAATTCTGTGTGAATCCCCTGACGTGGATGCCTCTGCATCATGGTCTCGATCCATAACTGATTTTCCCTTCCTATCTCTGATTACTCCCTCCGATACCATGTGAAGATTCTATCACTGCAACAACTGATTTACTTTTCCTACTTATTCCACAATAAGTTATTCATGAAATTACTTCAATAAACATTAAAATAAATATTGCTGCAGATATCACACCGTAATACAGAAACAAACACATGCACAAGAATCAACACATTGACACAGTTATTTTGGACAAGAGTCCCCAGAAAAACCCAATGCGGGAAAATCAGTGCAGCAAGGGAGTTTTTTATTATTCAACAATTCTTCAATACAACAGGGTGCCAAACTGGCTTACCCACAGAGAGAAATAATTCTCCAGCACTTCTCCCAATCCCAGCGTCAGCCCAGCTGACCTCTGCGTGGCTCTCCAACCCTCTGCTCAGCCCCCGCTTGACTGTGTCAACCTTGGGCCTCTCTGCGTCACCCATGCAGGCCCAGCTAGTGACTGTTCAGTCTTCTGCTGCCTTTGTGTCTGCCTAAAAAGCCCCGCATCTGCTTCTCCTGCCTCAGCGCTGATCTTCAATGGTTGATCCCGCCTCTTTGCTCCGTACTTGTTGCCTCCTAACTGCTCACCAGACTGTTATAACTAGAGCTTCACAACACAACAAAATGCAAGTCTATCCTTTGACTGTTATAACTAGAGCTTCAAGCCTTATCCTTCAAGTCCTCATTTGCCCACAAAACAAAGACAAAACACTCAACTTACTTCTTATTTGTAGTTCTTGACAACCATCCCTTTCGATCCTCTTTGTCCAATGTAGTTGTTGACAATCAGCCCTTTCAGTCTCTTTGTCCTTTGCCTCAAAATGCTCATACAGAGATAAGCTCCTTTTAACCTCTATCAAAATGCTTATTGTAGCTATCCTTCCTTTGATGTTACGGACTCCTTTTATTGCCTCACAGTTTTCCCCTTTAACCCTTAATCATCTATTTTCTTGACATCAACTCAACCAAGCTTATTCACATCAACCCTCGGCCTTCTTCCAAAGCTCTGCTACAACTCGGCCTGCTATACAAGTCTAAGGTCTACGACCTCCTTCCTAAGGCCCTACGGCTCATTTTCCTGCAACTTTGAACTGCTGCCTAAGGCCCTACCTGCGGCCTAACACTAGCAGCCTTGGCCTTACCTTAGATGACCTCAGCCTGATCTGTTTTACCATTGTCCAGCTTCAGTCAAGCTATTTCAAGCCCTAATAGACCTCTTTTGGACCTCTTCTTGTTGCAGCCAAGGTTATGGCATAGTCCAGCCCTGAACAAAACCTCCTTCAGACTATAACCAGCCTCGACATTGTACCTAAGGCTGCCCCTTGCAGAGAATGCACCCAACACTACTTCCTATGGCTTAGACAGAAACTGCAACATCTTTCACACAGATAGTCTCTTGTTGTGGTTCCTTTCCCTTGCTAGAATAGAATAGATATCCCTATGGCTCTCATTAGGGCTCTTGTTCTCTTGCACAAGTGTGTCCTTTTAACTTATGACTTGGCCTCTTTATTGGCCTTCAAAATATACTTGTTTAAGGGGTGGAAACCCTAATGGTCATGTCTCTTCGCCTTGTTGGCCAACCTGAGCCGACATGACTCAAAATCAAAATAAATTCATTTTCCTAGTTTTAGGCCCACTCCTTTGGGTCAAAACCCTATGGCTTGGGTACTTTTCCCACAAACAAATCCTTTTGTGGGCTTTCTCCTCACAAGTCAAGCACCCAAGACTTGTGGGTGTACCTCCCAAGCTACAAAATTTTCAATGCTCCCTCTTAGCGAGGGAGGTACTTCCATTCCTCGAAAGCATATCAACTTCCCATACTGGCCACCAATTGTTAATTTTAGGGCTAGATTGTTCTCTACTGTACATAATTGCATTTTTAAACTTTTTCAACATTTTTCACATTACATTCACCCCATATCAACATTAGCAACTATATAGAGAGAATTCCAATGCTTTCATTTGATTTTGTCATGTGTGAGGGTATTGTAGAATTTCCTTAAAAATTTTCTATTGCTTGAATGAACAAATCTGAAACTAATTATAACACCAAGACACAAAATTTCTCTACCAATATGTAGCGGAATAGAACAAAATAAACACAGCCACACGATAGCAAAAACAAAACAAAAAATCTCGGGAACCCAGCTAGGAAAACCTTCTGCTTGTAGAAATTTTACTAATAGAATTTTAAGCAATAGATCTCTTATAATACAACCTTGTTTCAATAGAAAAACAGTGTTGTTCTCCTTTCTTGTCCTAAGTTGAAACACCTTGCAAGAACCTTGATCTTGGTTCCCTATTTCTTGCGCAAATCCCAATGAAATTCTCCTCTATCAACTACGCACAGGTGTCTCCTTTGTACAACCTTCCCACACACAAGCTTTTGCACACAAACTCATGCTCTCTATTGCCTTGTCTCACCAACTCGTGCTCTCAAAACAATAAATCAATTATGTGCCTTTGTCCTCATTATAAGCTTTTCGTTCATGCTAAACCTGGCAAGGATATTTTTGGAACTCGGTCTTGTGATTGACTAGTTAACTGAGTCTAACTAACCCATGTAACTTGTCCTGCCTCACATAGAAACTGAAGCTCACTTGCTTGTCCTTTTCCAAAGATAACTCGCACTAGGAGACAAATAATTGAGCCTCTACTTCTGCATATCATTCAAATTGCTTCAAACTATCCTAACCTATAGGAACTCCCCCTAATTTTTAAGAATTCATCCTAAATTTAGGAACTCATCCTAACATTTAAGAACTCGTGCATGCGCAGGAAAAATTGCTTCTTGGTCTCTTTGACTAAGGCACAAGTCACAGAAGGACCTTTCTCGCTACTATTTTCAACAGGTATGGCATTGGTATTTGATCAAGAGCATGAAGCCCTTTATGTACCTTAATGTTGGTGGTATTTATTGTTGAACTCCATTGGTGTTGGTGGTATTAATTGTTGAACTCCTTTACCATGGCCTTAACAAAAATGTACCCTTCACTCAAAGCAATATATTTGGTTAGGCATGCTAAGCTTTTTATGCCATATTATTGGTTGAGGAGATAAACCCTTCACTCAAACCAAAATAATTGGTTAGGCAAGTTAAGCTTTTTCAATTTCTACCATATTATAAAGTTTGAAGACTTTGCGCTAGATCATGTTTATGTAGCTCTTGTTGATGATCCCAATTCTAGTAATGGTGAAAAATTCACTAGTTTGATAAGTGATTAAGTGATTATGTTGATCAGTGATTTGTAATAGGCCATTGGCCCAATAACTTGTAGCATTGCTGTTAGACTCTACAGGCCACTTAGAGCCTCACTGATTATGTATATTTTTGTTGATATGTATTGCACTATGTGCCAATTTGATCTAGTCACCCTTACATGGTATATAGATGATAAAACCTTGCATATTTTGTCTCTAATGGTTTGGAATCATGGATTGAAATCTTAAAATAATAATTTTCATTGAAAATTAATTATTTAATGTATTTTTTTTAAATCCAATTAATTGAATCCAATTCGACCCAGTTTGATTCAATTCTAGCTTGAATCTCGGTTATATAGGTGGCCAATTCAAAACCCAGTTTCGTTTTTAAATGTATGGGTCAAACATGATAGATCAAATTTTGGTAGGCATAACTTTTGCATTTGAACTTCAATTGGCGCAATTCTTGCACTATTAGAAAGGCCTTTGAGTGTAGAATATCACCAAGGGTGCTACACCTACGCATAAAAGTTTTACCCCCAAAAAGCATCATTTAATGCCTCAAATTGACCTCGGAAGGTTTCTAACTCAAATTCTTCAAACTAGGTCCCTTCACTAAAATTGCTCCTATAAGTTGATTTCTCCGATTTTTCTGCTCTGAAAGCATTGAGATGGATGACAAATAATATAATGGTCTAACCCAGATAAATAGGTCATACCTTTTGGTAAAAAGTGTGACTTACCGTTATTATAAAATACATGTATGAACTTTATCTATCATTGCATAATAATTATTTATCGTATTATGAAATTGGTAGTAACTCTCCATCAAAATAGAGGTAAGGAATTATGAAGATCCACTCTGCATCAAGATAATTACCAATCAATTCATTCAAAGTGTGTCTTCCAATTAGTTTCCAAGATAGAAGCTAAGTTATCGAAGTCTAATCAACTTTCCAAGTAACTCCGATGACCCTCACAAACAAAAGGCTTTGCCTCCCTTTCACTCACAACAACCACTAGTTTTGATCAAGAGACAAGAAATTTCGTTGTCCAAGGGAAATGGTGGTATGGGCCTATTGCCACACAATCTAGCAAGGGTCCTAGGAGGAGTATCTAAGGGAAACTACTAAACCAAATGACAACAATGGGACAAAGTCCCGTTGTCACCTCAATCAATGTCCCCTGCTATTTACAGACTTTCATCGATGGGAGGAGTCCCAGTGTGAAGAAAATCACTAGAATAATAAGGTCAAAGGCTAGGTACGATGTGATTTCCAAAACCCATTCAAAGGAGAGGCTCAGATAATGTCTTAATAGCTTCAAAAGAAAGGTCAGGGCTCTCCAAGACAAGCTTATGAGGAGGAGGCCTATATATAGGGGAAACGGATATTCAATGCAAGGGATATACCTAGATCGAGGCTTAGAAAGGACCACTCTAAGGGTTTTGTGAAACAGTGATCACACAAAGATTTGGCACCACACAAGAGACCTAGGGGATCCAAGCAAGGCCTAGGGTTTGTAAAATCAAAGAGGACTAAGATACCATAGGTCAAGCGAGAATAGGATAGATCAAGGAATGGTTAATTTCCATCAAGTTTTCAAGAGTGATTGACCTATGGAAAGTCATTAACCAAAGAAGCCTAGGGGAAGAATTATTTTGGAACTAGGGCTTGAGGTTTCTCCAAATCTAGCTGTGAGATTTGCTTCAAACTTTGAGGGCACTTAGAGGAAACCCTAGCACAATAGCTAGCCAATTTGCAGTTCAAGACAACCACCCTAATACATTTCGCACTAGGCCCTAGGAGACTTTCTAGGGTAAGGGAAAAAAATGGAAGAAAGAGAGAAAAGAAGAAATTTGGTGTGATCAACTAGGATAAGAACCAATGCCTAACCAATTGGGAGAAATTGAGTCAAGATCAACTTTGATGAAAGAACATTGCTCTTTCAAGGAATCCTATTCAACGTTCATTAGCCCTAGTGAGGCAGCTACCTAGCAACAAAGGAATTTATACTTCGTTTGGCAAGAGATGATGGAGTTTCAAGGTTGCAAGATCAAACCAACCCCTAAGGAAATTCATTTGCATCTCCAAATGTATAATGCGTGCAATAATCCAATAATCCAGTGCTTTTTAGGAATTTCGCATTACATTAGGGCACAAAATAAGACTATCAAAATATATTCCATACATTAGACATGTAGCAACAATGAAAATAGCATCAAAATTACACTTACAAGGAAATGCAAGTATATATATCCATCACAATTGCAAGAAGAAACTCCAAGACAAGAATAGCGAAAATCCAAACATCAAAATGCATCAAAAATCTCCAATTCCCTTCGTCAATTGCAAGTCCGAATTCTTCTTACAATAGATATCCATATCCAAATGATGATGAGATACAAATGAGCCCCATCATATATTTATGAGTCACAAGGGGTTCGATTTACTCTATCTAGCCTAATGAGCCCCTAAAAACAACTTTAATGTGCAAAATAACAGTCTAATTGGTGACAAGCCCACCAAATAGCTCAAAAGTGCTCAACAAGCCTTCCTAATGAGGCCGAAATGATAGAAACATGGTGCAAAGGGGTCGTCGGAAGGCCTAGATAAGTTCTCCATGCGCTAAAATAAAGAGGAGGGCAACCCTTTGGTTTCCAAGCAAAAACATTTGTGGTGCTCCCAAGTGGTTGTGGCCACAATGAATGGCCTCATAGGTCTCCAACTGAATCAAACACATCAATGCTCCATCAATAAGGGCTAGAATGATGATACAAGCCATACTATGTCTCCCCGGGTGAGACAAAACATTGTCTGGGCTTTGGATCAGCTACAAGTATGGTTCTAGTATGTGGTCAGTTGTGAAACATGGTCCAAATTCATCAACATCTATGTATGACTAGGGCACGAACAAGTAAAAGGTGGTGTTGAAGAATCCCATGGCATGGCAATCAATGCTCTATTGTGGAGGAGGCTCGTGGCTCTGAACGCTCACTCTACAAATGCCATGATGACCCTTTGGAGGGCTTGGATCCTATATAGGGAGGCCAAGCCCAAGATGAAGACCCACCTACCATTTTGTATAAGCTCCACTGTGTCTCTTCACCTTCCAGTACAACAACTCATTAGTGCAACTGAGTAAATGAGCTTGTAAATCAGGGGCAAAAGTGGACACTTCATAGTGGCATGCCCTTCCAAGTGGGCTTTAGAATGTACAAGTGTTCCCAAGCTTAAGAGGGGGGGTTAATAAAGGACCCTATTAGGCTGTTTCAACCTCTCAGGGAGTCGTATATATAATTTATTCATAACATGGATGCACCATGGACCTGCGACTCCCTTAGAGGTTGAAACCACCTAATAGGGTCCTTTATTAACTATATATATATAGTAAAAATAATATAAATAATAGTAAGACATCAACAACGATTAATTAACTAATAATTAGTAGGAAGAGGTGTGTCTCTACAAACATGACTCTTCGTGAAAGGGTACTTCCTGACTATATATACAGGGTCCTTTCTCCCAATTGTAACATCATTCTTATTCATACATCTTCATATATATATTCTTGTATCTCAATGAAGATCTTTATATTCCAAGTCTTTTGGAGTATTTAAACCGAAGAACAAACTTTGTTCGCTTCAATTCATCAAATGGCGGGTGTCATGTGAAATAATGGTGGAACGGATGGGGCAATAGGGAAAGCTCCAAGCCACATGCCATGGTACAAGGGTAGCTATGATGAGGGAAGCCCACACATGGGTGTATAGATGTAGGAGGGAGCAATTGTGGTATATGAGTTACTCCCACCTTTGTTTTTCCACCCTTCTTAATATGCCGTTTGTCTTTTACTGATTTTTCTTTCTTTTAACTGCTCAGGGCTCCAGGGAATGAGAGCATGATGCATATGATAAAGCAAAGAATACCCCCTTAAGGTTAAGTAGTTCATTGCCCACCAGGGGTTGGGACAACCATGGGTTCCTTAATGATGCAGAGGGCACACATAGGGGCCCTAGGAACCAAGGTGATGGCCATAATGATAGGGGGTAGAGCTCATGCTTGGCTTTTGCCCACGTGCTAAATTCTCATGTCTTGACCATCTTTTGCATTTTGTGGTACATTTCTTGTTGTAAGTGGCCAAATTATTCTTCTAATTTTATTTTTAGCCGCATCAACCTCTGGGGCATCGTTGCAGGCCCTACCCAAAGTGTGGACACAGGGAGGGGGAGGCGAACTCCTTGTGGACCCAATGGACAAATGTGGACACATATGGGAAAAATGTGAAAAGGGGTTACAATGAGCAGAGGGGAGTGGTACATATGGTGTCAGGGAGTGGGACCACGTAACTAAAATCAGGGTTTCCCATGTAGTGCCACTCCTAAAGCTACTAGCCAATAGAGGAGATCCCACAGGACTAGGATACAAGATTAACCACCAAGTTGGGATAGGGGAACAACAGTACAGACCAAGCCCATTCTTTCTGTCAAATCCCCCCACTAATCCATGTCCAAATGTGTCCAAGAAAAGCAAGCAAAACTACCCAATTGCATAATGAAAAGCCATACATTTGGTGGAAGTCCCACCTTCAAACATATGATCATAACAGATGGGCGAGGGCATATAATGGGTAGCCCAGCTGACGGAGAATGGTGGCACATCAAGCTATCTAGTGGCTGCAAGGTGTTGTTGTTTGTCGTCTAAAGACATATCTAAGAGAAAAATTCTCCTATGGGTGTCACCCCATGGGGCTGCCATTGACAAACTAAAATTATATCACGTGCGTTCATATTGGGGCATTAAAAATGGAAAAATCACAAAATAATATATTGAGGTTATAATGAGGGCCTAAAGGATTTTAATATACCATAAAATAATATATATAACCTAACGTATTGTTTATACAAATTTTTGCCCAAGCAGAGGGAAAAATACACCATATTTTTATAAAGTCGGGCTACACGTCCCCTGCGGAGGGAAAGAGTGGGAAAGGTTGCATTTTGGAGTCGAGCTTCTTTGTAAACCGCCTTTCTGCATTTTTGAGTTTGAACCCTAAGCCTTTCTGCGTTTCTGAGTTTGAACCAGATATGAGCAAGACCGCATTTTTGTATTTCCAACTTGAGCAAGTTTTGCCTACAAGACTGACTTTCTACCTTTCCAGCTTGAGTGAGACCTATTGCTTTCATTTGAATCTCTGAGCATAGTTTTCTTGCTTCTACAACCAAGCTACCTTATTTCCACCCACCTAGCTACTCTCTCGTTCTCATTCCGGAGGGATTCCATAACCCAAAATTAATGTGTTTTGTCTAGCTATGGTAACCTTCATGATCAAGGATTTAAAAAATGACGGGTTCTACTAACACCCAACACAAACAGAAGAAGAGGCGAGGAGTCAGCTTATGGAGTGCAACAAGTGATATTAGCAGTTGATTCAGAGAAGTCGGCTTGTGGAGTGCAACAAGCGGTATTTGTAGTTGATTCAAAGTGTTGCCTATCATAGTGTTTTATTAGATTTTACCTAGCGAATCTCTATAATATACAGGTACATCCTTAAATAATGCTCTTGGCTCATTCACAAACATGCTCACAATTTCGACATAGCTAGGAGGACATGATTTTTGTGTGACAACCTATTATTCTTTGATACACAAAAATAAAATATGCCCAGAAACTTAAGATGTGTATAAAATCATCACATGAAACTCCTATTCTATAATCTCTCATACTTCCATGAAAATTTCATTACAAAGGTGAAATATTTATAGGTGCAACCTACAACTACCTTGAGCGATGTATAATATATTCCTTTAATAAATTGTGGATGGAAACTTCAACCATTTGCACCTAGAGAAGTGAGGTGATCTTACATCCCAGTTGGAAATCCCATAGAGAAGGCAACCACCTGTATCACTTTGAAATGAGATCTTCTAAATCGTCAATATAAAGTTGAAAGAGTATGGGACCTAGGCGATAATGGACATCTTTGATTTGACATGTATGGTTCTATGTATTCGATTTGTTTCTCTGCCTTGCTACTAAATAGTTTAGTATGTCTGATTTATATATGCTAATTTTATTGGTTTTTGTGGGATGGTAGCAGCACACCAATTTGGGTTTTGCTCATAGACACCAACAGAGGGAGAATGTAAAGATAAGCAGGAGAAAATCATAGTTGCCAAAGCATTTGCACAGCATAGGTCCAAGGAGATAACATTGTCCCAATAGTTGAAACAACAACACTCAACATCCAAGAGAAATATGCTCACCCAGAGAGAGAGAGGGTAGTAGCCATTTTGTTGAACACTAACATTATGAACCCTAGGCTGGAGGAACATCACAATGAGTTTCTTTTGATTTTCCCGTAGAAGTTCATTCGAACTTCAGTTCTAGTCACAATCATCATTTTCAGCAGCAGTTGCATCGTCCTGCTCTACCATCGTCTGGGTCTAGGATTTTTCCCTAATTAGGTCTATTTTTCCGTAGAGGAATACATCAGGCTCTCTTTATGATTCACCTTCATCCTCCTCTATCTCAATGGAAGCTATTTCATCTAATCGATCTCTTGTTGGTGACTGTGTTGGGAGCTCTTAGCATGAGCCCTTGCCATTAGCACTGTCTAGGGAAGCTAATATAGCAAACAGAGTTGGTGCAAAATCTTAGGTGCCCATTAACTCTTCTACACCATTGATTAGCCTCTTTATAGTCATTGGTGGGTAGTTGGGTGTATTTCATATGGCCTTTAGGTATTAGTATTTACTCAGACTGATAAGATGTAATTAATGTCATATGCATCCAATGCCTCTTTATATGCCATTTTTGGAATGTCTGCTAGACCGATAAGATGAATCAAGAAGATTTTTCTCATTAGAGAGATATTAATTCAAGACATTAATAAGTATACATTCTTCAAACCAATGGTATCTTCTAGTAAAGATGAAATATATTCTCATAAAAATTAATCAGAGTGAACTCTGGAAAATATTGATAAAGTAATCAAAATGGAAAATTCAAATTTTCTGGTAGTTAGTTGTTATATTTAATTCTAACATAACCCAAGGGGTTAGCTCAATGGGTTGTTTCCAATGTTTTTATTCATTAGCTAGTTCCATGTCGATAGACACCTAGTTTGGGACCCATTGGGTTAGGTGCAATAGTCTATGTGGATGGTTTTACTAGGAGTTCCATCCAGTAATGGTCTACTCCTTTAATTTGGACTCAAGAGATGCAATTATTGTGTCTTGATCATCCCTACAACATTTTTGTTCCTTCAATTCTACCTCTAAATTTCTCAAATTTTCTTGTAACGTCTAAGCTCTTTATCAAGTTTGAATTTTTCCTAGTAAGATTTGTAAAGTAGCCTCTAACTCTGTCTTCTCTACTCTAGAACTATCTAAGGCTATTTCAGTTGCATCTAAAGCTATTTTAGTATCTTCTAGGCCAGCTTTCAGATGCTCATACTCATGAGCCTTTTGAGTAAGTTCACTCTTTTCATTCATAAGGGTTTGAGCTTTAGTTTGTAACGTGGCTAGCTTCAGAGACAACTCTTCAATCTGACTCCTATAATTAAGTTCATTCTTCAGTTGTTTCTCAATCTCATCCAACGTGTTTTGTAGTTTGATAACAATGCTTCACTCTCTTTCTTTGAGAGAACTAACTGGTTCATAAGTTCTTGCAAATTGTCTTGCTATTTCTTTTTCATAGATGCAATGTCTTCTTCAGCCTTTCTCAATGATTCTTGTTGATTGTTTTTCTGTAGGCGGAATTCACAAGCTTCTTTAAGTCCTTGTGTTGCTAGTTTCTCATTAGCATCGAATGTTGATGACATATGTTGAGAAAGCCTCTTAAATTCTTCCCGAAGTCATTATGTTGTAGTAGAATTATCCCATCGAGTCATTCTTAGTGCTTCTTCTTCCCTGTTGGCCCTTTGTTCCTGTTCCCTTTTAGATTGCAACAATGCATCCAAATTTGTTGCAAACTTTGTTGTCTTTGTATCTATCTCCTGTTGTAATTGTTCAACCTTACTCTCTAGGATACTTATGGTTGAAAAAGAAGTTGCATGCTCATCTCCGAGATTTTGTAATTCTTCTTGCAATTGTTCCTCCGATTTTTTAGATGAAAACCTCTCATGCTCCTATTTTAGTGCTTCAAATTCATGCTCTAATTGATCCATCTCTTTTACCAAATAGTCCCATGCTTTTTTGTAATCTTCAACCTCTCTAGAGAGTTCAATGACATTTGCCTCTAATTCAAGTGTTTATGTAAGCTTCCTCTCCATTCTCATCAATTCCTCTCTTATTTCTTTTGTTGTTTCTTTAGATCCACTTTTTTCTTCACCATGATTTAGTTGTCTCAAGGTCAGAAATTCTCTTAAGAAGTTGATCATTTTGCTCCTGTAGATGTACTAGTGTGCAACCATTATTTTTATGATCACCCTCTACTTCATAAGTTTTCTTATCTAAGATTTCTCTTATTCCATTTTTAGAGTAAGTCTTTCCTGAGGATAATAACAATTCTTCCATTAGGTCCCCAATCTATTCCCGTGCTAGCTTGCTAGCTTCTTGGCTTGCATGGAGGCAATTTTGCAACTCAAGGATTCCTGCCTCCAAAGTTTCAATTTTTGCTTCCAGATGCCGGTTAGTTTCTGTAAGTTCCTGGGCTTACTCATCAACCATTACAGGTTGAGATTCTAAGTCTGCAATGTCAAGCTTATATATCCTAATTTTCTCCTCTAATTTCTTGTTCATGTTTTTCAATTCAACCTGTACTTCATGAAGCTGCAAGACCTATCCTGCAAAGCTTGTATATCACATATAGCTTCTTGGTTTGCATGGAGGCAATTTAACTCAAGGCTTTCTGCCTCCAAAGTTTCAAGTTTTTCTTCCAAATGTTGGTTAGTTTCTGTAAGTTCCTGGGCTTCCTCATCAACCATTGCAAGTTGAGATTCTAATTCTGCAATGTCAAGCTTATATATCCTAATTTCCTCCTCTAATTTCTTGTTCATGTTTTCCAATTCAACATGTACTTCATCAAGCTGCAAAACCTTATCCTGCAAAGCTTGTATATGACACATAGCATTTTTCTTGAATGGGTGGTTGTATTCCAACCTTTCATCCTCTTTCAAGTCAAGAGTAAGGTTTTTGAGATTTTGTTTTTGGGCTTCTAGATTATCTTCACTTGTTTTGACAGGATGGATTATTGTGAACATCACATGATCTACTAGAGATCTCCTCAATCTCTTTACTTTTCTTCTGTAATAACACTTCTAAATCTTGAACTTCTAGAAGAAGCCCAGAATTTGATTCTTGTGTCTTCTATAGCTACAAATTGAGATTTATATTAACTTGTTTCTCATAGTCTATCTCTTGCTCAAGCTCCTCTATTATACGCTTGGCATTATCCATCTCATTTGATGCTTTATTTGCGGCTTTAAGCTTTTCATTGCCTTGTCCTAAACCCTTGAGTTGTTCAACTTCTAGTTTCATGTTATCTTGCTCTACTTTGAGAGAGGAAATTTCACTTGCAAATTCTTGTCCCTGTTTAGTCCCCTTTGCAAGTTGTCTCTTTAGTGTTTCCATTTCCATGGATAGTTCTTCTGCTTGTTTGTCCAATGATGAAACATCATTTTGGAGTTCCTCAATGGTTGTTTCAGAAGCTTGCAACTTTTCTTTCAGCCTTTCATTTTCTTTATATATATTTTCTTTATTGATTTCCATGGAGCAATTTGAATTCCACCTCCACCTACATCTCCACATCCACCTCCTTCTAGCACTCCACCTCCACCTACACCTCCTTCCAACCCTCCATCTGTCAAGTCTGCACCTACCCCTGCATCTTCCAGCCATGGTAAGCATCTGAAATCATTTTAAAATCCTTAAATTCTCTTTTTGAAAAGGTAATTTTTTTAAGTATATGTTATCTCAATTACAGATTCCATTTTTCTTAAGTATTCTTTGAAACAAAATTGTCACGAGAATCGTGACTTATAAGTTTGCATTATCACTCTGCCAGCATACTCAAAGAGAGGGCTTTATATAGGAATCTATTCAGTATTATTAACATTAATCATTAAATCATTGCCTTTGTCTTGGCCTTGCCTACACATCACTCCATATGGGCGAGAATGACTTTATAGTTTTATAGAGATGGTTCTTACCAAAAAACCAGGGTAAATCTTTTTTAGGATACACATCTATGAAACCATAAGATACATATCTGTTAAACCTTACCACAGATAAAATATTCAACTGTAAATCTGTCAATTCTGGAAAAAACTATTTAGAATAAATATAGTTTTAAATTTTTGGAGAAGGCATTTATCTTAGCAAGTGCAAATTCTGAAATATTTGAGAACTTTCAATTACACCATCAAATTTTCAAAAATTATTTTTTCTTGATACAAATTCTAAAATATGTCAAAAATGTTTAGTACACCATAGGAGTTAAACTTCCTCCAAATAGTTCTCTGAGCATTAAGGCTAGCTAAGACTTGGTTGCCATAGGAGCTGCAATAATGCTACAATAATCTTCCCAATAGGAGTTGTCCAACGTGGAATTTGGCCCTAGTTGCCAATTTTAATACGTATTTACATGGTTGAAACAATTTCAAGATGCACAGATTTTTGGCCTATCTAACTTAATAATGGACATTTTTAGAAAAGCATTTGAAATTCCGGTTACAAATCATGTTAAGATTATGAATCAAAAATAGTTGTACAATGTTTTGTCGAGTTCTTGTGCAACAATAAATCAGCTCTCAAATCCATTTTAGTAATATGTTTTATTTCTGGTTTCAGTTCCATTTGAGGAATCCACCGATAGTACATTTTGAATCAAGGTGTTTCATCCAAATAGTAATATTTCTTCATGTTTTTTGGAGCTCTGAATTGAAATTTCATACCTTGCTTCCTTGCTCTTTGTTTTATAATAACCAATATGCTTGTGGAATTTTACTTGCTTTTTCATTTATTTATGTGCAAAAACAGATGGAGTTGTTTTATAAAATTGCTACTAGTAAAGAGAATTCTATCATTCACATGGTCAAGTGTTGAGAAGGTTGTACATTTGTTGAAATTCGTGATTGAATTGTGGATGATGAAATCGTTGGATACCCTCTTGATTTTATCCAGGATGGAACAAGTTTAAATCCAAAGCAAAAGAAAAAATAGAAATTTTCTACAACACTTGTAGACATCAAGAGGAAACTAGGCACATTTGATGTGGAAGAAATGTATTCAAATGTAGTGGAAACAATACCAATCTTTGAAAACATTGTAGTGAATGTGGAGGGACCTATGCATAAACAACCAAGAGTTGAAAATATGTCTTTGTCAGTGGAACAAGCCATAGTTGTCAATCCTAGTGTATTGGCATCTTGGGAAAAAAAAGTTAAAAGTTTAATGGAAGAGTTTGTCAATGAGAAAATTACTCTCAAAGTATATTCAGAAAAGGGAGAATCTAAAATAAAGATCCATTGCGAAATTTGTGGCATTGATTATGGAACAGGTGATGTATCCTTGGCAACGGGAACAACACGCAACTTCAAAAATCGTCATATGAAAACAAGGGCCCATCAACAATGCCTATCAATGCCAAGTGGTAGTGAAATTCCTTCATGTAATGAAGTACAACAGACAGTGATGGTTGGAGATCATTTTCATCTTGATCATGCAATCAAACTTCTAGATGATTTCAACAAGACACAAGAGCCTGATTTGTTCAAGGTGGTGGAAGCAACACTTGTAGACTATAAGGACATGAAAAAAGTGAGAGTGGAATGTACACGATGCAATAAATGGTTTTGTTTAGTGCCGACAAGTGGTAATATTGTCAGTTCTCTAAATGAACACATGAAATTAAAGAAGCACATTGCTACTACTACAAATGAGGGTTCACATGAAGAGATTGGGCTGAGGAGTGGCATGGTTGGGAGACCCAAGAAGCCTACCAATGATAAGTCCCAACAAAGTTTGACTAGGTTCTTGGTCCCATTATCACCATCAGTATTACATAGGGGTTCTATAAGTGCAAATCCTTCTACTTCAGGTGTGTTAGTTAACAACTTAGACTAAACTTGAATATGAATTTGTATATTATTTTATTTATCTTACTTCAAATTTATTTGTTTGTTGTCATCTTATTACAGCGCAAGCATCTCCCTTGTTACTACAATGTTGAAATGGGGAGAGATTGGGAACAAAGGTCCTAATGGATGATAAAAGGGGTGGAAAATTATGGGCCATAGAGAAGCATACTAAGATCATGTTATGTTATGAGAGTATTCAATGTCGTATTGATGGTACATATAGGCATATTCCTTGTCAAAGGGCTTCTGAAACAGGGATCCCATTTGATTCATACATGCAACTTTTGTAAGTTAGTTCCAGAATGTGATGACTTCAGGATGCGATTATATCGTGAATCAATGTGCACCAATAAAAGAAGTGAACGAGATACAGGAAAAGGTAAAAGACTCGACTATTTGAATCAAAATGAACTAAAGAATGTTGCAAGGGTTACAAATACTAACCATAGATCAACAATGCAATCACTTTGGTGGGAGAGGACAAAGGTTGCTACACTCTCTATTAGAATGAGATCCCTAAAGGAAAAGTTGTTTGAATCGACAGAAAGGAAGGATGTCTTTAGATTTTGCAAGGATGTGTGTGAGGCACATAAGCAAGGAAAATTACAAGGTAAAGATGCAGTTTGGGAATATGTCAAAGATAGTTTTCATAACTTGATGCATGCAAAAGCAGGGAGAAGGTATAGAACATCCATAAAATCCCTTTATGAAATGATCAAGTTATGGGGAGGTCCTAGATTACATAGCTTTATTAGCTTGAATCTGGAAGGTCCTTCAATATCCACGACTTTAAGGCAAGTTAGAAAGTCGTTAGCATATATCCCAGGGAAGCACGAGCATATTTTTGAGGCAGTCGGAAAATTTTATGCTTCTTATAAAGCCAAGCATGGTATAGATGGTCCAATTCCTGTATTGCTCGCTAAAGATGAAACAGTTGTGAAAAAATATGTGAGGTGGGTAGCAAAAAGCAATACACTGGTGGGGTTTTATGGTACGAAAGAAGAACATCAATGCCATTCACATTTCTTGGTGAGAGTTGGTGAGGGAGCTATAGGTTATGAGATTATAACAGATTCTTTTAAGAACAATGTTTTGGTCATTATGCACGTGTTATTATTGCAAACCCTTTACATGAAAAGCTTCCTCGTTTGGTTGTACTTTTTCATCCAACATGCAATAGGTTCAATGCAAATTTTGTTTATCAACAATGGGAAGAAGTAGAATCTATGTGGAAGAAACACGTGGAAAATAAGTTGGGACTTGTTGTTGGTCATTCCTCGAATGGGGATAGCATAAGAAGACAACTTATGTTGAAGCATTAAACTTCAACATCAAGTCTTAGATATCAAATTCCTTGGGAAGGGTGGAGGCTAACTGGGTTGTACAATGGTTGCAATGTAACAGGATTGCATGACCAAGATTACATCCACAACAGCAAAAAGCTAGTGAATCCTTTGTTTAGCAGTCGACGAGAATTGGTTTTAGGAAATGATTACATAAGTTCTGGTCATGTCAGAATGGTTTATCACACTTTTAAAGTGGATGATCACAAGCTTAAGGGTGAAGATATAGAGAGGTTGGATCGACAAAATTGGGGATCCGCACAACGCATTGCTTCAAGGCATGTTCATAGGTGTTTGAAAGAGTTGAGAAGTACACCAAATGGAAAGTTAGAGAGGACACTAGCTACAAAGACTTATCTAATGATTGTTGTTGACTACATTGACATCTTTATGTCTCATAGTTTGAGCCTTTGGGAAAGGGTGCGAAATGCTTCACGAGGTCATCATTTCTTCACATTATGATTATGTTCGGTACAGAAACAATCTCATACTAATGTCAACATAAATTTCATCAGTAGAGAAGCATATCAAGATATGAAAATTTCTTGACATTTTGCAGTTTTGTTGATGAGATTGTTTCGAGATCATTACTCTAAGTTTTCATGTGTATTGCACCTAACTAGGTCAGATGTATGTGAGAACTTCTTTAGTAAAGTTGGGGGGATGGTTGGAGTGGAGAGGGCCTATGATTTCACTGACTTGCTTCATGTTGTTGGAACCCATAATAAAGTTGTTGAAGAAGAATCAAACCCCCAAGGGCTTCATTTTAATAAATCTCATAAGAAGCAAGAAAGCATTTGGAATAGATTGCACCAACAAACAATACAAAACATTGACATATTGTCGCAATATGATTCAATATCCACAAATGCTAAAATTGTAGAAGCCCTTACAATTGGATTGAAGGATGCACAAAACATTTTATCAACTCTTGGAATGCAACCAGAAAATTACACTCAATCTTCTTGGTGGGTTAAACCATGGACAGAGGATCAAAATTATCCAACATTCCAAATTGTGGATGAAGTAGTTGATGCTTCTCCACCGAGTTGCTCCAACTCTATATTCCAATCTTCATCATCATTGGTACACAGTGAAAGTGAATTGCAAATAATGGAAAGTGAGTGGAGACACGAGTTGGATGAAATTTTAGATTCCATTGATGAAAATAGAAGCAAAACGATAAAGTCAATGGTGGATCTTGATGGTAAGGATATGTTTAAAGCATGTTTGGTTAGTCGGTTGAATGGAAATCCGACATTATCCAAAGATAGGTTGACAAAAGTGAGAAATGGGGTCTACTTTAGGCGAGATGGGAAGGCTCCACAAAAGGGTGTTTCAATTGGCTTTGGAATTGGATCAAATTGTGGGGTGTTGTTTGAAAGCAAATCAATTCCCCCCACTGAACGTACTGCAAGAAAAGGTGTTCCTCGAAGTACAAAACAAGGTGTTTCTTGTGGAACGTGGTACATTGGAAGGGTTCAAAGAATAAGGAAGAAGGATGGTAATAGGGTGTTTGATTATCATAATGACATTGACCTTTTGGATAGATTAGAAGGCATCAAGCTTCAATTATGTTGGTATAGTAGAATAAAGGGGCAACGCATGTATAAGTATGATTTGACATATCATGCTTTTGTACAACTTGAAATTGTTATAGCAATCGCAAACTTATCATACAATGCTAGGAATGATACATACAAATTAGAAGAATGTGATTACAAAGTTTTTTCAGATTTTGTGAAAAAATTGAACAAAGTAGATTTTCAAAACATTATACTCTCTTTCCTTGTGTATTTCCATATGTTGGATCATTTATAAATAATTATTGGTTGTATTTTTGTTGGTTTGTTTGTATGAATCTAATGTTAATTTTGTACTTTTGGGTTTTAGGTCTAGTGAATAGTTCAAATGGTGAATGTTTGGGATAACTCAACCTTTTTTTGATACCTGCTTTTTGGTGTAAGTTTCTTTCACTAGCCATTCATCCTTTTGTAGTTTTGTTTCATTCAAACATTAATTTGGTATTTCCTCCATAAAAACAAAAGAATTACATACCTATATAACTATATGTACCCCTTACCTCAACACATATATATAATTTGGAGATAAGGGTACCCCTTACCTCAACACATATATACAATTTGGAGATAAGGGTACCCCTTACTTCAACACTTGTGTTGGATGCCTTCCACTATGGTTCCTCTGAAGTTGGTCCATTTAATAATGAAAAACAAGAAGAGGTGGTTCCTTTTTCATGAATATGCTTTGTGGATAAGTAAGTGGTTCTTCTCACTAATGTTAACATTTTCCTTGAATTTTAGATTAATGGTTCGCTTGCTAAGGATATCAAGGATCTGATGGCACGAGCTTCAGTCAGGATGGTTTCTGCTCACTCAAGTCAACAGATTTACATCAGAGCAACGTCTAGCACATGAAGTGCATTTTATTTTGAATGTTTATGTGGTAGTTGGCTTTCCTATTTTTTAAATTGGACATATAAATCAGAGTCTGTAGTTCAAATGTGCCATCAAAGTCTTTTTGGAAGTATTTATGTTTTGGCCATATGCATGGGGTTTACAACAGTTAAATTGCACTTGGTTATTATTGAAAATTGAGTCCTCAATCATATTTTGGGCATTTCCTTTCAGTGCTTTCACTAAACGACATTAACATTAATTACTATCTATAAAGGCTTTTGGACATGTGATGGTAGTTTGTTTTTAAATTGTTTGCAACTTTATTGAGATATGTGCTTCTGGTAGATTAGAAGGGTGATGGCACTTTGTTTTCCCAGAATCTCCAAGATGGCTGGTAAGCTTTTAGAATTTTTGAATTCTTGCAATAAATGATATGAACTACATAAGCACTTTGAAAGGGCACTTCTTAATCAATTTGAATATCACACTGAATATCATGTAGTTCGGACCCTTGTTACCGAGCACTTCTTAATCAATTTGAAAGGATCTTGCGTCATTATGAAATGATTTATTTTATGAGGCTAATTCGTATCTATCCTGCATTTCCTTTTGGCTCATTTAAGGCATAGACTAGCCCTTTCCTAAGGCCCTTCTCAATCTCTTTGGACCCCCCCTCCCTGTCTGAGGCATTTTTGTATTAATTTCAAGCTTGTTCTGGGACCTATTTGGGCCCTCTTCTTGGTAGACCTCAGTAGTATTTGACCTAAGTATTTTCAATGGCATCTCTGTGGACAAAATTTGGGATTATTCTGAGCGAAGTTGGAGGACATTATTGTGTTATCTCTCTATGGTTTCTAGAATAATCTGATGTTCATTTAAGCCTTTGTTCGAGACTCTTCTGAAAGCAATCTATATATATTCAAAATACCTCCAAAGCAGATTGTTTGTAGCCTTATCCTCACCTTGTGTAAGATTTATCAATTCTGCCAAATTTGAAGGGTTTGTTGAGCTATATCTAGACCTCTTTGGAGTTGCATCTAGGACTGATCAAGGGCTTATTCAAAGAAATGATAGAATCCTGTAAGGAAATGATGGCTATAATCAAATCTGGCCTTGTTTCTGAAACAGTTACAAGAAGTCTATTATTGGCCATCTCAAGGGCAGATCTCTCATCACTACTGGTATTGGTGTATTTTCTTAAATTTCAATTTGATTTTATGTTGTTCAATAATGATTATTATATTAGAAAGAGTATTATGTACATTTTTTATTACTTTCTATTGCCTTCCATGAATTGAAAAAAAAAAATTATCCACAATGTTTGACTATTTCAAGGTTATCTTGTAGTCATATCCTAATATTTTACATATTGCTTAACTATTTTTACACAGTAAATGATGGTGCAACAAAGAGCATGGGACTTCCATCCCAGCAACATGTTATCTATAGGTGGATGTGGCAACATAAGGTAGATGTGTTGTAAATGGCCATCTTTTGGTTAGCTATTTGGAGCATTACTAAGAATAACTTGCCATTGAATACAATAACCATACCTATTTTCTTTTGCCTTTGCAGCACCTTGTTGACTGTTTATGCACTGTACCTGTGCAAACTTCTTTTCTCTTGAAAATGGTAGAAAGAATCCATAATTGTCCTTTTACAAGTCTTGGTGGAGAGGTGAACAAATTACAAGTCTTTGTTGATAATTTTATCCCTTCGTTGAACAATTCCCAGCTATGCAAAAGTGTTGTTGGGACATTGTAATTTTATTTAAGGTTTTAACTTTAAATTTATTATTGGTTTGAAATTTGTATTGATAGACATATGTTCTTGGCAGGATTCTTTAGATAAGTATCTTCTTGGAGATGAGTTTATCATTGTTGACTCCACAAAGAATTATGCACATTTATCATTTCAAAACAAATGGAGGAAGTGGTGTATCAAATCTTTTTGGTGAAAAAGGAAATGCAAGAAGATGTTTCAACATTAGTTGAAGAGTGCATCGGAGAAGACAGTGTAATGCCCACCTTGAGTTAGATATCAGGCCTCCCTTTTCAGTTGATTTTCAACAAGTGTTATTTTTTATTAGAATAATGCTACTTTAGTGTTATGCTATTTTAGTGTTTAATGCTCATTCGGATAAGATCATTCGTGATCTTATTAGCAGTTTCTTAGAAGAAACTTCTTGTTTCTATTTCTTGATAGAAACTTGTTGTTTCTATTTTTGTAAATACATTTGTCTTATTTATTGAGCTTCATTGCTTATTGTAAATCAATTCAATTCATTCATTGATTATGGTATCAGAGCTAAGTTATTATTTTGAAATAATTTTTCAGTGTGTGAAAATTTTTATGTTTCATTTCGAAATTGCTTTCTAGGGGTTTGAATTTGCTGCATCATTGCAAATGTCGTTGTTTCATCTGAGTACTTGCTTTCACGCTATTTGACGCTGCAAACTTGAATTTTTTTACCGAGTGGATTTTTTTATGTGAGGAGTCTGAAATTCTTCGTTTTAATTGACGTTAGCACCTATTGATTCGAGGACGGGCTTTGCTTGGGGTTTCATCGTTACCCTATTCATTCCTTCGTCGTATTCGGACTCAAATCGCAGTTTGAAAAACCAATCCCCGCTAGAGATTTATCAGCCGAGGAGATATTTGCACAAGACATTGAATTATCAAGTGGAAAATCCCTGAAGGTGTCGAGCGTCAGTCCTTTGACGAATTCTCGGAGCTCATCCGTGAAGCCATATTTTTTCCACTGATCCGCTCCCTTAGAGGCCTCGATCTTGATTTGATCGAATTTCTTGGCAATCTCCACGGCGATTTCCTGCAACAACTTGGTGGCTTCCTTTGCGATTTCCTGAGAATTCTTGGCTGCTTCCTATGTGTCCCTGTGGCACAGCCAGCTTATCAAATCCGACGCTAATTCCATGCCCGGTCTCGTCCTTGCTGTCTGATGAGAAATATATCACTTGGCAGGCTTCCTTGTCCCTAAGGGTGTTATAGTGGCCGATGCAGCTTCTCTCTCCGCGTGGCGTCACAATTTCTGAGTTGGGGCCGTCGCATAATGCTCGAAGGGTTAACAAATCTCTAAGACTTTTTTAATGCAGAGTCTTTTACAGTCGAGGGAGCAAAGGGAATCTAGCGGCGGCTACGTGTGATTAATGGATTGACGGCTAGGATCGCGCGGCGGTTGCATGTGACGCTATCAACACAAGGGTCATCGCCATTATTATCAGTTGTTACAATGGGGCTCGAGCAGCCAGTGAATTCATCCAATCTTGGGAGAATCCGTTTGGTTGCACCTACAGATCCAGTACTAGAAAGACGGAACACCAGTTGAGATCCATCTTCCAAAGAAAAAAGATAGTGTACACCCTGGTGTTTGGAAACAAAACCATCAGCCGGATTTTTGTATCGGCATCCACGACACTAGAAAAATCTGGCCTCACTTCCTTAATTAGTTTGTTAACTTCTAGGAGAGAAGACTGCAGATTAATTAAATGTGACATGAGCTCCTTGGCAGCACCTGCACCAACATTTGCCAGCAACCGTTGAGCAAACCAAGGAAGGGTTGTAGATTTTTTCTGTTTTTTTTGGCGTGATATAGGTATCATCTGTCCATAAATATTACGATTTCTGGTTCTATTGCATCAACACCTGTCAGATTTTGTCCAGATCAACTAGCATCTGCATTGAAATCTGTGCCAGATTCCTTTGTTGTTTTCCATTTCTTGGGAAATGTCCAGATGGCCTCGCTAACCAATCTAATGTTGGAAGGCAATCAACACTTTAATGGCACCAATTATAACATCTGGAAACAGAGAATGTTGACCATTTTTTAATATAGGCGTATTGACCAGCGCGTTTTGGGCAAAGAGCTTCGTCCTGGTACAGCGGGTACCGATCAAGATAAGTTTGATCATCGAAATCGAGACGCTGTTATGCTTCTCAAACTCTCTGTGACTGATGATCAGTTACCACAAATTCCTTCCGGCAAGATAGCTGTCGAAATCTGGCAACATTTCAAGGAACTGCATGAGACATCTGACAAGAGCAGAGCTTTCTTTCTAAAGAATCAGTTGTTCTCCATCATGATGGACGAACATGTCTTTACAGGAACATCTTAACAAGATTAAAGACATTCGAGATCAGCTCGAAGCCATCAGTCGGACCATGGAGGAAGAAGATATGGTAGTCATCACTCTAAAAAGTCTACCGAAACCTTATGAACACTTCATAGAAACACTCAACATTACCACCACTAATGTTGATCTGAAGTTTCCAAAGTTATGCACCAAACTCCTGCAACAGATCGTTGGAAACAGCAATTTGTTAATGTTGCTTCATCAGCCTCATCAGAAAATGCTTTCGCTGCCAAATATCAGTCCTCTCAGTCCTTTCAGCAGAAAGGTTCTTCTCAGCCTTTTGATCTCGCTAAAAAGAAAAATGTGCAGTGTAATTACTATCACAAGTTCGGCCACATGAAGAAAGATTGCCGACAGAGGATTGCTTTTGAATAGAACAAACAAGGAGGGTCTCATCAGACAACGAATGTTGCAGAACATTCTAAGCAAACAGAATCTACCTTTCATGCCTTTATGGCTAAGAGGTCCTCAGATCATGTCTCGTCTTCTGCCTGGTACATTGACTCTAGTGCATCACGTCATTTCTCTCACAAGCGTGACTAGTTTATTGACTTCTCATCTTTCAATGATTCCGTGGTATTCGGTGGAGGTGAGGAGTACACAGTGGTTGGTAGAGGTACAATTCAGATCCAATCTGATGGGTGCACACTCATCTTCCTGAATGTGTACTATGTTCCTGGTATGGAAATTAATCTGCTATTTGTTAGCCAAATTATGAGGAACTCTCCTTAGCTCGATGTGGTGTTCAGTGCACACAAGTGCTCCATTATTGATAGGGAAACTCGTCTTATGGTTGTTGTTGGCCTAGAAGATCATGGCCTATACAGGCTTCTTGACACTGGTGATTCTTCAGAAGTGGCTCTAGCAGCTTGTGTTTCTCCCATCAGCACTCTGTGGCATCAAAGATATGGGCATCTAAACATTCAGTATCTCTCTTAGCTATCTCGGGAGGGACTTGTGTCAAAGTTACTCGATATTTAGACTCAGCAGTTAGGAGTATGTGGCGCCTATGAAGCTGGCAAGCAACATCGATCTTCATTCAAGGATGGAGAATCTTGGCACGCATCTAAGGTACTCCAGTTAATTCATGCTGATATTTGTGGTCCTATGAATACATCTTCTGTTACTGGTTGCAAATATTTTTTACTTATTGTAGATGATTTCAGTAGAAAGATGTGGGTGTACTTTCTAAAATATAAATCTGATGTATTTAGTATCTTTCAGAAGTTTAAGTCCTTAATTGAAAAAGAGTTTGGCTATAATATCATAACTCTTAGGACAGATAACGGGGGGGGATTTTTCTCTTCTGCTTTCTCCAACTTCTGTGATACCCATGGCATCAAATGGCATTTCACTACACCCTACACTCCTCAACTGAACATTGTTGTCGAACGTTGCAACCGTACGGTTGTTGAAATGGCTTATTCCATGTTACAACACAAGAATGTTCCAAACAAATTTTGGGCTGAAGTAGTGTTTACTGTTGTCTATCTTCTTAACCGATCACCTACTCAGGCTATTAAGGGGAAGACTCCAGAAGAGGTTTGGTCTGGCCGTAAGCCTAAGATCAGTCACCTCAAAGTGTTTGGCTCGGTTGCATATGTTTGGATTCCAACTGCTAAGCGTTCTAAGTTGGATTCCAAAAGCCAGAAACTTATGATGATAGGGTACAGTGATCACCACAAGGCCTATAGGTTGATCAATATAGACATTGGTCGTCTTAGCTTCAGTCGGGACATAGTATTTGATGAAGAGAGAGGGTTCTTTCAGTCTCCTCCTTCTGAGCAATGTTCTGAGGATCAGCCTCACAGTGTTCTTCTTCCATTAGGTCCACCTGATGGGAGGGATGATGCAGCATCAGTATTTGATAATGCACTACCTGAGCTTCATCCGAAAAATAAACCCCCTCTTGCTGCTCCTATTGTTCCTGAGCCTCCTCCACCTCCTCCTGATATTGGTTCCTCTACTCTCCGGCCTAAATGGTGGGCTAAAACTATTGGTCATCTCTGGGATAATGAGCTCCTTGAAGGTAGAACTTCCAGAAATAAGAGCAAACATCAATCTACAGTAAATTTTGCTCTTATGGCTAACCTACACAGTATTTTTGAGCCTCAAACTTATTCAGAGGCTAAGGGTACACCTGAGTGGGAACAGGCTATGGAAGCTGAATTCCAGAGCCTTCAGAAGAATCACACTTGGACCCTTTCTGATCTTCCTGCAGGGAAAAAGCCCATTCTCTGCAAATGGGTGTATAAAGTGAAATACAAAGCCGACGGAACCCTAGACAAGTATAAGGCTCACCTTGTTGCTCAAGGGTTCTCACGGAAGGAAGGCATAGACTATGAGGAGACCTTTGCTCCTACAGCCAAGATGAGTACCATACGGCTTGTCCTTGCCTTAGCAGCTCAGTTCAATTGGAAAGTCCATCAAATGGATGTAAAGAGTGATTTTTTGAATGGTGACTTACAGGAAGAAGTCTACATGACGCAACCTCCAGGATTCAAGATTGTCGGTCAAGAACAAAAAGTCTATAGATTAGTCAAAGCACTCTATGGTCTGAAACAAGCCCCTAACGCTTGGTACATGAAAATTGACAAGTATCTAACAGATCATGGCTTTCAAAGGAGTCCATCTGATGCAAACCTGTATATCAAACATACTGGTGATGAAATTCTGTTTGTGGTGTCTATGTGGATGATCTTATCATTACTGCCAGTTCAACACATTTGATCCATGGGATCAAACAAGATTTGTGCAGCACTTTTGATATGACAAATTTGGGACTTCTTCATTACTGTTTAGGGTGGAAGTCTGGCAGACTGAGAACGACATCTTTCTCTCTCAGTCCAAGTATGCCATAAATCTTGTGGACAAGTTTAGAATGCAAGATTGCAAACCTACCACGACTCTTATGGAACCAGGGCTCAAACTTTCAGCTCAGTCATCCTTACCACTTGTGGATGAAACTTTATTCAGGCAGCTAGTGGGTAGCCTCATCTACCTTACTACCACTCGACCTGATATCAGTTTTGCAGTGAGTTACATTTCATGCTTCATGTCAGCTCCTAAGGCTGATCATTGGATAGCCGCAAAGCATGTGTTGTGTTATGTAAGAGGCACTCCTGATTACGGATTTTTGTACACTCGAAGTTCAGATCCTACATTCAGTGGTTACACAGATTCAGACTAGGTTGGTTCGGTTGATGACCGTAAATCTACATCTAGGTATGTGTTTAGTCTAGGATATGGCGTTGTCACATGGACTAGTAAGAAGCAGCAGGCAGTGGCTCTCTCCTCGACAGAAGCAGAGTATCGGGGAGCAATTAAGGCATCTTGTGAGGCAATTTGGCTTCGACGTATGCTTGCAGATATGCATGCTCCCCAGGCAGGTCCTGCTCCCTTGTTCTGTGATAATCAGGGAGTGCTCAAACTCGCCAAGAATCCAGTCTTCCATGAACGAACAAAGCATGTGGAAACCCATTGTCACTACATTCGACAACTTGTTGAAGACGAATCCATTCAATTGCTGTATGTTCCCACAACGGAGCAGCCAGCAAACATCTTCACCAAGCCTCTTGGTCCTGATAAGTTTGTAAAATTTAGTGGGTCTATAGGTGTTGTAAATAGATTGAGCATTAAGGGAGGGTTTAGAATAATGCTACTTTAGTGTTATGATATTTTAGTGTTTAATGCTCATTCGGATAAGATCGTCTATGATCTTATTAGCAGTTTCTTAAAAGAAACTTGTTGTTTCTATTTCTTGGTAGAAACTTGTTGTTTCTATTTTTGTAAATACATTTGTATTATTTATTGAGCTTCATTGCTCATTGTAAATCAATTCAATTCATTTATTGATTATTTTTGTGCTTACTGCAAGACATTTTCCCTGATATTTGTTGCTTAGATCTGCGTTAAGGCTTCAGATTAATATTGCATACAAAAACAAGTATGACACTTCAGAAAGGGATAAAGCAACAAAATTTCTAGATGTCGCATAGAAGAAGGCATTCCTTTGTCCTGAAGCTTATTGCATGCTCATTGAAGAAGACTTGAGAAGAGAAGGATGTTGTTCTGTTTAAAGTTGTCACTGGTCTCACAATTCTACTGGGAAATTTCAGTGTTGAGCTCATCTACAGGGTTAATTTCGTAAGTCATTATGTGCTCAGCAGTAAGGGTTCTCTGTGGTCCATTTTATTTTGTGTATAGCATCTCTCATCTCTCAGCAATGTACAAAGCCATAATGCAATGGCCATTGGCTTTGACTCTCATTCATTAATGCAATTACAACTTGCTCATATGTGCCAAATTCTAAGCTATGTTGATATACAATGCTCATCTAATTCACCCAAAACCACTCACATCAAGTCCCCTTTCCATGGAGGATATAGTGGTATAACCATTGGAATTCAAGTCCAATTTGGCTTCCATTTTGAGAATTTATTATTCCCGTTTGAGCATTTTTTAACTTGATTCGTATAAAATTTTCATGCGGAGATAGAGCACTAGAAAAGGAATTATTTTTTATATTGCATTTACTGAAGCAACTGAATTCATTTTTTTGCATGGTTATTACTAGATTTTTGGAACATGGGCTATATTTACAATTCTTGATGCTTTTTCCTGCCGCTGGCACTCCATATGAATTTGGTGTTTTTCGAATGAAACTGATTCTAATTCCTAATTTTCCAAACTCTCCTCCCAGAGGTAATTGTTGATCCTTGTAATGATGCTTCATCTAATTTACATTCTATTAAATGGATATTATGTTTGCTTTATATGTTTAGTTGCCTATAAGACATTCTTTTTGTTTTTCTACTTACTACTTATCTAAATCATCAAGTATATAAGGGGGATGCATGACTTGTAAAAACTGAGAAATAAACTTTGGCATCTTTCAATAGTAATGATTGGCTTGGATTGCAGGTATTTTTTCACAAAAATCTTCCACCCTAATATTGCAAACAATGGAGAGATATGTGTCAATACTCTGAAGAAGGATTGGAATCTGACCCTTGGACTGTGACACATTCTACTTCTATGTGTTCAGCGACTTATCAATTTAGCTTATTTATGGGTACGATGTGATTATGTTACAAGAGGTACGATGTGCTTATGTTATAAACAAAATATATTGATATGGGTTTATTTTGCAAGCTCTATACAAGCATTCATGCTTTGAAGCCCAAATTGAAGAGTAAAGTGGCAATTTTAGAGTCTATTTCTTTAAATGAAGGCCCAAGAAATACCCTTGTGACCTCTCCTACCCCACTTCTATCATGCCAAACAAATATTAGAATATTATTCAAGATCCAAGCATAAATGTCGCTTCAACATAAACTATAGGAGTTGGTGCATCAACATTTCATAAGAAGAAGGATCTAGCTTCTACCAGAGTGCACATTGATAAGAAAAAGCTTGATTCAATTTAGGAGGGCATGGTAGACTGTGAATTGTATGATATGTACTTTTCAACTAACAGATGAATATTCTAACACCAAGCTTTGTAATGTGTCTTAACAGTGGTCATAGGTTTTTCACAGTAGTCATAGGTTTTCTGTAGTGCTTTTACAAAGCTTTTTCTTACCAGTGCTTAACAAGCTGACTTGGCTCTAGGTCTATGGAGTTGTTTCATAGATTCAATTTATTCTAGCATGAAGCACAATCCTAAACCTGCAATATTTGAGTTTGTAGAAGTGGACATTTCTAGAGTTGGATGTACAAATCTACTGTTGGTTGTATTGTCATCCCATAAACAATTGTTTGATGGAGATGTTTTATTAAAAGCTATATCATAATATTTCCAGGCCTTGGCATATATTCGTTGTTTAGATTTAAACTGTGGAATGGTTGGAAATTTTGAATTTGGTTTTTGATGGTACACAACCTAGATATTTTGACTTCATGCTATATAGTTGGGAACTTTCAAGTGCAATATGGTCAGATAAAGAAACTTTTTTCTTCATTATAGGGTAGATATACAAATTTAGTCTTGTTTATAGTGGAGACTATGTTTTTTCATGTCATTTCATGTTATTGTGTGTTGTAACAATTTTGGTTTTGATAAGTTAGCATATTAGAAAAATGAAAAAAAAAATATCTTAAAATGTTAAGTTAGGATATGGACAAAATAAAATGTTAGGGATATTTTATATTATGTCCATATCAAATAAAATGATAGGTTAGATTGCCCTAAAAAAGGAAGGGAAAATAAATAAAATGTTAGGCAAGCAAACAAAAGAAAAATCATTGCTTTAGTTGAAATGAAATAAATTTGAGGCAGCTAGTTTAAATGCGCCATTAAAAGATAGTTCACTTTAATAATAAGGGTTAAGATGGGCGGGAATGAATATGGCCAGAGCATCGTACCTGCCTACTGGTTCTCCCCTTGCCAGGGAATCGAACTGCATACCTCTTATTTCGTTCCTCAATGGAGAGATTTCAGGGATAGCGGTGAGCGTTTTGTTGAAGGTTTCATCTTCGAGGAGTGTGCGCAAGGGCGTTCGATACGCTGTAGCTGAAGGATTTCGTGAAACCCTTGGCGTATCGGCACACCGGCCTTGCAGGGTTGTTGACAGAGGTTCGAGATTGATAGGTTCTGGTTCAACAGTGCCTAAACTTGTGGATTCAAACAACGATCTTTCTAAACTGGTGGATACTTCAGATGAATGGATCTCTTCTCGTACAGGGATCCGTAATCGACGGATTCTTTCAGATGATCTATTTGGTGGTGCCCCCCAACGCTTCACTGGGCATTTAGTGCAAATAAGGGCAGAACAGAACGATGCACCTATACCTCACAGTCGGCCAGATCAAGCAAAGCGAGGGCTCCTCAACCCTGATCTAACTTGCATGTGCGCAGATCCGATTCAGGGAGGGCCTTACAAGACTGATCCACTTCGCACGGACACATATCTGGTTCAGATCTTCATCAAATCGATCGAGGGCAAACACTTTTGCATGCGAATCAGTAAGGGAATGAGCATACTTGAGTTAAAAAAGGAAATCCAGGGTCTCCTTGGAACCCCAGCACATCTTCAAAACCTCATATACTCAAGGCACAGTTTGCAGGACTACCAAACCCTCCAACACTATGGCATTGCCAAAGATTCAACCATCTTTCTAAATCTCCGACTGTGGGGCGGAAGCACCAGAACCAGCTCAATAAATACAGGTACCTTCCGGGATGCAGTAAAAGGGAAGGACAAAATGAAAAATACAGCCCCACCACCATCAGAATTACCAGGACCCTACATTGTTGAACAGAAGCCAGAATCACCAACGCTACAAGTATTTATGCTAGAGGTAACAAGTTTACATAACGACTTATCTAAAAATGCAGTAATTTGTAGATTTAATGGTTTCTGGCCAGAATCAGATGCCTTGCACCAATGGATCTACTCAACATGGACATCTAACTGTGAAATTTACCTATGCCCTAAAGGGTTTTTCATAGTTAGATTTAACACAGAACAGGAAAACGACAGTATAATCAATCAGGGGCCTTGGTTCTGGGGCAGTGCTGGCCTTTTCACCACCCCCTGGTTTTCTGATTTCGACGCCAACACAATGATAGTCTCAAAGATGCCAGTATGGGTAAGGCTACATGGGCTCCCTCTACATTTTTGGCATCGGAAAGTATTAACAGCCATTGGGAACACCCTTGGGAAATTCCTCAAAATGGATGAAGACAGAGCTATAAGGGAATATTTACATTCGCAAGAATGTGTGTAGAAGTGGACTTGAGTCAGGGGCTACCTGACCACATCACGCTGAACTTCAATAATTCTCAATGGATACAACAGCTTGACTATGAAAACACAGCGTTCCGGTGTAGGGGCTGCATGCAAACAGGGCACCTACAATACGACTGCCCTTTTGCTAGAAAGGACCTCAGGAGAACTAAGAAACAACAAAAAAAGCCCAAAGGTTGGCAGCACACCGACCCATTGGAAGAAGAAGACATAAATGTGGAGCCTACAGAGAACCAGAGAAAACCAGACACTCAAAAGAGACAGAATCAAAATCAGGAAGTAAATGCCCCAACCACTCATTTGGAGCCACACATTTCAGATCTGCAACCAGAGTTACAAATGGAAGTCAGTGGCATCAAACGAACCCATGGATCAGAGGGCTCGGAATCTAACAAAGAACTTCAATTGAATCCAATGGAAAATCAGCTAGCTATTATTACATCCACACTTGACTCTGGAGGATGGCGACGGGTAGAGAAGAAGAAGGGTAGGAAAGTTTAGGCATGCTGGAACTTATCATTTTTCTGTTATTCTATTTTTGTTACTTCCTGTCATTACAGGAACAATGATCTGCTATTTTGTGTTATTTCTCTTTTGCTGCCTATCATTTCAGGAACAGCCATCTGCATATGCCTCTGGCATCTACAAAATGTAATTTTATCTATATGAATAAACTTACGAATTTTTTCTACGGGAAAAAAAATAAGGGTTAAGCTTTTAAATTAAGTTTAATTTCTTTTTATCAAAAAGTTTGTAATAAGCAAAAATCACTTAATTTGTCTAAGGTTGGAAAACGACAAAACATCAATTCGGCGCCGATAAGCGCCCGGCACCTTTCAACGGACATGATCAATAGCGGAGGTAGCATTTCGGCCCCCCTTCAGCCATTTCCCATTAACGCGAGGGGGGGGGGGGGGGGGGGGGGGGGGTCCGAAAAGTTGTTTCAATGGCTATTCGTTTTCACTACGTGTCACTCTTGTAGCATTTCGGACCCCCAAAGCCCAAAACATAAACCGTCTCCCCCTCGAAATCTCGCCGGTGGTATTCAGCCTTCTAACGACCGATCACACCTGCGCACCATATCATCCATATGTTACCCCCTTCTCCACTCACAAGCTACCATGTCATAAATACGTTGCACCATATGCTCTCGTCTCGTTGCAAACCTCATTTAACTGTTTTTCGCTCCCATTGGACAATTAATCCCCGCTCCTCTATCATAAATTTCCTACAGTTAAGATTTAAAACTGTAAATTAGCCAAATTCAGCTTATAAATAGCCTATGGCTCTACCGTTTATTACTTTTTTGCTTCAACCAATCCCTCTGAGAGCTCCATTTTCTTCTATTCATATTTTCCCTGTCATTCATCCTTTAATTAAATCAGTTTTCCTATTCCCCCTGCAGCAAAATGGCCCCGAAAGCTAAAACTCAGAAAACGTTTGAAGAGGAAAATCCATCTGCAACCTCGATCGACCTGGATCACCTTCCCCTTGTGGACTCTTTGTTCAAAGTCGCAGACTGTGAATGTGAATTCGACTTTCACGAATTGCATCTCTAGCTAAAGAAAAACAGATGAGGAAGATCCCATTCGTTTCTGGGAGACACCCTTGCCCCTCTTCTCCTTTCCAAAAACTCATCATTTCCCTGATTTGATCAGTTGGTGTCAAGCCAGATATGATAATGTGCAGAGAACAGTGACGACTCGGGATGGAAACATTTTGGTCCTCCATTACTACTCAAAATATAAATCAAATGATGTTGATACCTTCATCTGACTCCCTTAGCGATTTCTCACCAGCAGCTCTCATGGACCTGTATAATAAACTTACCTTCCCACAGAGAGCCCTTATTTTTGAACTTTTTCTGCCAAAAGATGTTGAATTACCCAAGAGAAACCCACCTTATTCATCTTCTATGTTCCCTGAAGTCGCTAGACATATCATCTCCCTGTTGTCATACCCATTAGGCTATGAAAATGATCAACTTGTTGATGAATCCATGCTTGGGTTCTTTTTTATTCTCAGTAAGGAATATCAACCTGCCTTCATGTACAATTATAGCCAATTCTTGGCTGATAGTATACATGAGCAATTTATGAATTTTACCATACAAGGAGTGTTCAGGTATAGCTTAGTCATAATTCAATTGATTTTGTTTCAGCAAGGAGATTCATTGCACATTCAGCTCAACAAGCAAGATGAACAAGGAGTGAATCAATCAGTGATTCACTAGACAGAATTAGTCAGAGTAGTATCATCAAAGTTTACATTTTCTCAATTTATTGATTCTTTTGTTCATTTAGTCCTTCAACTACTTAACAGCTAGGCAGAGCCCAGAATTGGAGAAGAAATCAAGAAAACATTACACCTATCTGAACAAAGCAAGACTGGTCATTGATATCTGTACCAGAATAATGCAGGCAGGCACTGCAATACCCAGGATCTTCATCTCTCGTGCATGTAAAAAAAAATGCGCCTCAAACACTTCCCCAATTCAACTTCCATACACGGCAATTTGCAACAAACATACAGAAGCTTGTAACCTCACAGCACTCTTCATGAACTCTTAAACCAAATGTATTAAAAATGGATTTGCACACATATAAAAAACGGCCACGTGCATACATACTTACACAATTCCCTTATCTCAAATGTTATCGCTCGGCGTTTATTCTTCTGGTCCAGAATTACCATAGACAGCTTTAATATATATATTCCCACGCTATATATTCCCTGCGCAATTTGTTTTCTATATATATGTGACAGTCATAAAACCTGTGACCGTGGCTATATATATGCGACAGTCATATATGGATATGTTTGATAAGTCGCCCGAACGGTTTCATAAAACCTTGTTGCGCCATTAAGTTTCCACCGCAAGCAAACACATACAGCAATTAGGTAGCCAACGAATATTCAAAAGCAATTTAACATATAATACACAGAGAATGTATATGTTCACTTACGCCATGCGCTCCTCCACTCTTGCTTGGCTCTTATTCTACACAAAGGCTCATATATATAACGCAGGTATATTGCACATATAACCGACCAGATACAAATTGATCCGCCTTCAAAGATTTTACCAATTCCACTGTTCAACGATCCGGTTGTAATTTATATTATATAGCTCCCCGAACTCTGGTCCTCGGCCCCTGTTGCGCAATTTTTGACGCGGTATGATCTCACTTGGACGCGGCCTTCAAAGCGAATCTAAATCTTCTCTGTTTGCTGCATGAGTTCGCTGTCATTTCTAAACCTTCTCTGTCTGCTGCAGGACCATGCTTATTCTATCCCAAGGGCAGAGTGCATGATACGCGATATGTTGGATATAGCATATCTTAGGTACTCAAAATCATCTCAAACAATAGTGCTTTGTAAAGACGCAGAGGATCCTTTCTTGACAGATGGACTGTTAATTGGAAGAACCACCAGCAATTGCATCAGTTTTAATGAGAATGCTTCTGGCGTTGGAGACAGTAACACCTGGGAAAGTAGAAGAATTGCAGGAAAAAATGCAGAATGTTCTTATTCCAAGACATCAACAAAGAAAATAGAAGATATTTCTAGCACGAGAATGCCTCCTGATAGTTTTAGTAATGGGTTGCTTCCTGATCGATCTGATGATGATGAGGGTACTAACAGTGGTTGTGATGAATTCTCTGCTGATGAGAAATCTGAAAGTTCTATCTTTGGTGGAGATTGTCACGAGTAACACAATCGATTAACACAATCGATACCATCCCATATCACCGGACACAGATAATAGCAATTACATTCCCAAAAGGCCAGAATTCAATACATATAGGGTTTCATCGAAATTTTATGAATCAATAAAGCTACACAGAGATTAACAATCCAGATTCCACCACAATAATCTCAAGAAGAATCGAACCTTCCTTCCACACATCACCACATAAATTCGATTCACAATGCTTTACACAGAATTATTCCTTTCTTAAAATCGATTCATTCTGATATTAAATTATCCAATCAATTCTACATGAACTCAATAATGGCATAAACTCCAGAAAATTAAACTCTTCATTAATACACAATACTTACAACAACACTCTTCCTCCTTGGCCTGATTTGCCAGATTGATGGCCCTTACAATTTACCAAAGGCTCACAGCCTTGGTTGTTCCCAACCAGCGTTCTACTCCCTTTACTTTCTTCACAATCTCAATGTCCTTTTCTCACAAAAAGTCCTCCTATTTATACAATTTTAAAAAAAATCATTTAATTAAATGCTCAATCTCTTAAAATCCTCAACAAACCCCTAAATTCCTCAACATCCCTAAAGGATAGGTTTTTATCCCTAAAATCCTTCAATTTATTAAATTTCCTCATATCCTTTTATTAATAAAAGGATATTTACATAAATCCTCACCTTCCTATTTAATTCAAGTTAATTAATAAAATATTAAAAATCATCACACCCCATATTTACAATTTAACATTATCACACCCCATATTTACAGATGGAGAAAAAGGTCTTGATGCTCCTGCATCAGACTCCCCATGTAAAAAAATTCATGACCTCCTGGTCATAAGTCTCCACCTGGATCCCAAATTTTATTTTGTAATCCTTTCGTGTTTGTCGATTGCTTCACTGCTGTTGTCATCTGCTGTTGTCTTCCAGGTTTCAATATTTTGTGCTGTAGTGCTCCACTTGCTCTGCTCTTGCAATCTTTTGTTGTCATTCCCTTATTGTCGCTCTTTTTCTTTCTTTCAGCTGTCTTTCTCTGGGATGTCTTTATCATTAACCTCCTTATCAACTCAATTTCTTTGTCCAGTATGTCCTCTGTTTGCTGATTGTTTCCATCCCTTGATTGCTCCTTTTCTGCTGCTACTATAAATGTTGCCTCACATGTTGCTCTAGCTTTCAATATGAATGTTGCGGCTTCCCGAACTTCCTTTCCCTCTGCAACATTCCTTTGCTCGTCACCATCTGAAAGTTCATCTGCAATTTCTTCTTGATTATCATTTATGACAACTGCTTTGTCATCCTTCATCAGCAATCTATCATGGACATTCATCCTCTGTTCTTCCAATTCCCTCCTTTGAAAATCCATTTCTCTATATAACTCAATGATTTTACTTGGAGTGGATTTCGGAAATTTTACACGATCTTCCATTTCCTCACATGGCCTTTCTTCTGCTAAATCTTCCTTAACATCCTTCAGTAGATGTTCTTCCAAACCTACAATCACACACAAATCATTAGTTTTAAAATCACAAGACCTTACGGTCTTATTTGATGCTTCAGTCATCAAATCTTTGGGCTGCTTTGAATTATTCATATGATTCAACTCCTCTACCTCTTCATCACTTTCAAAAAGTAATGGTCCACTCTCTGGGTAACATAATGAAACTTCAACATCTTCATCTTGCTGTAGCTCAGCTCTTTCGAGCTTTTCTATCCTCTGCCTGGCATCTATAACCTGTTCAAGTTCCCTTAGTTCCTTTATCAACTGCAAATTTACGTGATGATTCCACTTCTCTTGTAGTCTCTGCCACCTCAACTTCTTTCTCATGACATAACCACGCTTTTGGTCTTCCTTATTTCTCTGCAACATCTCCATTAACACCTCAAGCTGAACTGCTATCTCAGCCTTCTCCCTCTCATATTCCTCTTTGCTTAACTGTCTCTGTATGCCAACTGCTTTGGCATCCTTCTCCTTTTGTCCTCTGCTATGGTTTATTTCAGAACCTTTGTGACGACTATCACTAGTCATCATCCTTTCCATCTCTATGAGTTGTACTAAAGCCTCTTCAGCAGCAAGTCCTATCTTGCCGCCACTTACCTCACCAAGCCCTCCTCACTCTTTCTTTTGGCAAGCAATTGGTTCTCTAT
Source organism: Pinus taeda (assembly GCA_000404065.3). NCBI lineage: Eukaryota > Viridiplantae > Streptophyta > Pinopsida > Pinales > Pinaceae > Pinus > Pinus taeda. The sequence goes on along the minus strand of APFE031016580.1, from coordinate 382,083 downwards.
CTCCAGAACCTCCTTTGAGCACTTTTCTTTGCTCTTCCTGGCTTCAACTCATCTGCCTGTTCACAATTGTCTTCCTTATCCAATCTCTATTGGATTTCCTCAAGGTTCTGCCACCTCTATGTTTCACCTAGAAACTTCCACCAGCAATTTTAAACATGTCTTCTATGGATTTTCCTTTTGGGAGTTGCAAAAAATACTTCTGCTTTAATGCAAAGACTACAATCTTCAAATTCAAATAAACCCAGATCACCTTACCTTCAAGATCTCAGTCTGATCTTGTCTTTTCGTTTACCTGTACTTCAATCTCATCACTTCTGCAGTTCTGTCCTGACACCTTTGATAATAAACTCGTCCCCTGCACCAGTGTTTTCACTCCACGCTTTTGTTGCCACTGAATTGTAATTAAATCTGCGCTCTATTTAAAACTTTCAAACAAGCTGCAAACAATTATAATCCCATCGATTTCTGCAATCACAGTATTGATCCACATAGAACAACGCATCAAAATTCTCCATAGATGAGATCGATTTAAAACTGCTACTGTTCTAAATTACCGCACAGTCATGTAGATTAGCAGTTGGATTTATTTCTTAATCAAAGCATATAAAAGTACCCTACAGCTTAACGCTTTTCGTTCAGTTCAACAAACCTTCTGTCTTTATTTAGAAAAAAAAACATTCTTCATTTCAACAAAGCCAGGCTCTGATACCAAAATAATGCAAGCGGGGCCTGCAATACCCAGGATCTTCATCTCTCGTGCATGTAAAAAAAAATGCGCCTCAAACACTTCCCCAATTCAACTTCCATACACGGCAATTTGCAACAAACATACAGAAGCTTGTAACCTCACAGCACTCTTCATGAACTCTTAAACCAAATGTATTAAAAATGGATTTGCGTACATATAAAAAACGGCCACGCGCATACATACTTACACAATTCCCTTATCTCAAATGTTATCGCTCGACGTTTATTCTTCTGGTCCAGAATTACCATAGACAGCTTTAATATATATATTCCCACGCTATATATTCCCTGCGCAATTTGTTTTCTATATATATGTGACAGTCATAAAACCTGTGACCGTGGCTATATATATGCGACAGTCATATATGGATATGTTTGATAAGTCGCCCGAACGGTTTCATAAAACCTTGTTGCGCCATTAAGTTTCCACCGCAAGCAAACACATACAGCAATTAGGTAGCCAACGAATATTCAAAAGCAATTTAACATATAATATACAGAGAATGTATATGTTCACTTACGCCATGCGCTCCTCCACTCTTGCTTGGCTCTTATTCTACACAAAGGCTCATATATATAACGCAGGTATATTGCACATATAACCGACCAGATACAAATTGATCCGCCTTCAAAGACTTTACCAATTCCACTGTTCAACGATCCGGTTGTAATTTATATTATATAGCTCCCCGAACTCTGGTCCTCGACCCCTGTTGCGCAATTTTTGACGCGGTATGATCTCACTTGGACGCGGCCTTCAAAGCCAATCTAAATCTTCTCTGTCTGCTGCATGAGTTCGCTGTCATTTCTAAACCTTCTCTGTCTGCTGCAGGACCATGCTTATTCTATCCCAAGGGCAGAGTGCATGATACGCGATATGTTGGATATAGCATATCTTAGGTACTCAAAATCATCTCAAACAATAGTGCTTTGTAAAGACGCAGAGGATCCTTTCTTGACAGATGGACTGTTGATTGGAAGAACCACCAGCAATTGCATCAGTTTTAATGAGAATGCTTCTGGCGTTGGAGACAGTAACACCTGGGAAAGTAGAAGAATTGCAGGAAAAAATGCAGAATGTTCTTATTCCAAGACATCAACAAAGAAAATAGAAGATATTTCTAGCACGAGAATGCCTCCTGATAGTTTTAGTAATGGGCTGCTTCCTGATCGATCTGATGATGATGAGGGTACTAACAGTGGTTGTGATGAATTCTCTGCTGATGAGAAATCTGAAAGTTCTATCTTTGGTGGAGATTGTCACGAGTAACACAATCGATTAACACAATCGATACCATCCCATATCATCGGACACAGATAATAGCAATTACATTCCCAAAAGGCCAGAATTCAATACATATAGGGTTTCATCGAAATTTTATGAATCAATAAAGCTACACAGAGATTAACAATCCAGATTCCACCACAATAATCTCAAGAAGAATCGAACCTTCCTTCCACACATCACCACATAAATTCGATTCACAATGCTTTACACATAATTATTCCTTTCTTAGAATCGATTCATTCTGATATTAAATTATCCAATCAATTCTACATGAACTCAATAATGGCATAAACTCCAGAAAATTAAACTCTTCATTAATACACAATACTTACAACAACACTCTTCCTCCTTGGCCTGATTTGCCAGATTGATGGCCCTTACAATTTACCAAAGGCTCACAGCCTTGGTTGTTCCCAACCAGCTTTCTACTCCTTTTACTTTCCTCACAATCTCAATGTCCTTTTCTCACAAAAAGTCCTCCTATTTATACAATTTTAAAAAAAAATCATTTAATTAAATGCTCAATCTCTTAAAATCCTCAACAAACCCCTAAATTCCTCAACATCCCTAAAGGATAGGTTTTTATCCCTAAAATCCTTCAATTATTAAATTTCCTCATATCCTTTTATTAATAAAAGGATATTTACATAAATCCTCACCTTCTCCTATTTAATTCAAATTAATTTATAAAATATTAAAAATCATCACACCCCATATTTACAATTTAACATTATCACACCCCATATTTACAGATGGAGAAAAAGGTCTTGATGCTCCTGCATCACAGAACTACACCGAAATTAGGATATATGGCAGTGAGTTAGCTCCATACAAATTGCCTAAGTATGTACCAATGAGGATATTCTCATTGGAATACATTAGACAAATGATAAATATGGATGAAGTCCATTTTGTCTCTGGTAAGAAGAAGTCACAGTTTAAGCTCAAAAATAAGGTAGGGTCATTCATCTGTAATACTAGGCCTACAGGCACAGAGGCAGACAAATTATTGAAGAGCATGAACCTTCAACCAAGTTTCACTTGGTCCTATGATCCTTTTGGGATCATTTCCGCATTAAGAGTTCAATTGAAGGCAACACCTTACAATCACACTCCCAGGCCAGAATTAGAGAAGTTTATGAACCAGGAGCAATGGTCTGAAAGGACTCCCTTGGAAGCAAATGAACAGGTTATAACTACTCCACAAGTGAATACTCCAGTCACTCAAAATACTCAACACAAAAGAGCCAAAGAAGAAACTCAGTCAGCTACAAAATCAATTAAGGAGTATTCTATACTGCAGAAGAAATTGAACACTGGATTATCAATGTCATCAGGGAGTAGGCCACCAAAATTAATTGATCTTGGAGATCTAAAGGATATTACGTTAGTAGGGACCACTGATCCCAAACCTCCTCCTACTTCTTCAACTCCTTTTTCAACAGAACCTATGGAGATTATTCAGTCAACTGAGATCAGCTCAGCAAAAGATAGTAATATCTTCTCAAGATTCTGGAAATTAAATAAAAAAATGAAAATCTTAAGTCACAGGTGTATAATCAGTTTTGGAAACAGACATCCACCTCTTAGCACAGACTTCTCTCTGCCTTTGACAATGAAAGAGGAAGGATGCAAATGGCTTTTTTGCACACTCAGATTCCATTTCCCAGGTCCACAACAGATTACAAGAAGACTACATTTTCATTTGATATAAACCAAATACATCCTATTGATAAAATAGATTTTCACAGGCAATCAAGTGAAATATTATTTTCAACAATGACTACAACTGTCATGTCTCTCTCTAAGCTTAGAACTGCCTTGTCAAATATGCAGTCACAGCTTAAGATCGAAAAACTATCATCCTTAGCTAAAGATAATAAATTAAAATCTTTAGAAGATCTTATGGTTAAAATTGTATATGATCCCCAAGACTGTAAAGCAATTGAAGAGATACTCAAGAAAAAGAATATAGAGATAGCAGCCTTGAAGAAACAGTTGAAACTGCCTTCAACTGAGGATCCACAAACCAAGGAGATGGCAGAAAATGAATAGCACAAACAAGAGATGTTGAAGCTCATTATTGAACAAAACATACAGATCAAGAACATGGAAGAACAAATAGAACAACTACTTAAGGAAAAAGAGGCAACACAGCTTGTTGTAACCCCAGTGACAGCAGTTCCCATAACAAGTATAGAGCCAAGCTCATCTTCCACTGATATTGCCTCAACATCAACAACAATTGAAACAACAAGGCTATCACAGGAAAGGCAAGCACAAAAACATAGAATGAAAAGTTACTCTAGAAGTTCCAAACTCTGGAGTCATGGAAGGTAAAAAATGATACCTTGTATGTAGAGGAAATGCAAAAGTCGCACAGGTTAGAACTCAAGGTTAAACAATAAGAGAGTAAGTCTCTAATGGCAGACACCTTGGCCCAAGCCTAAGAGGACATCTAGTTAGACATCAGCCACTCCATAATAGAGGTATGGCCATCCATACAAATCATTTTCGAATAGCAGGAGTTGATTGCCAGACGCAGGACAGAGATTGATAATCAAAGGGCAGCGTTGAAGATAAAACCCAAAGAAGGAGCAGGAATGATCAAAGTATTAAACTCAAGACTAAGCAAGAGTTACAGGAAATAAATATTCCAGATAGGACAGCTACTATTTTGGAAATTAAGAAAGTCCTACAAAAGAAGAATTTACTAACACATTTGAAAACAAAATGTGAAGCTTTGAACATTGTTGTCTGAAGATTTCATTCTAAATTCAGTATGTTGAACAAGAAAGGTTTACCAGGGTTAGTGTCATCAAATGATCAGTTAGTCAAATTGGAGAATTACTGTGAAAATTTATATACTATTGCAGCAGGTAACAGTCAATTTGCAGGGATAAAAACACTGATTACAGGGAAAGAGTTTCTGGAAGCTTTGAGCTCTGACCTCACAATCAAACATGAAGTTGGACACCTTTTTCTCACTAAACCCAATTTTTAAAGATATACCGAAGTTGATGAGATATTTAGAAGGATGGTAAATCTGGAAATACCAAGTGAAGAGAGGTGGGATCAATTATGTGAAACAATTGATTTACTTTCCATCCCAACAAGAAGACAGTACAGCAACTTTTGAAGGAACAGTCATCAACAACTCCCTGCCTAATAGGGACACATCATTCAGCAGTTTTCTTTTCCTATTTTCTTTCAGGCTATTTTTGTAATCAGTTTAGGATATTTTGTTCAGTATCTAAACTAGTATAAATAACTCTCTTCTATGAGTTATTAAGGGTTGCACCCTTGCATAAGCATTTTGTAAGCATTCAATGTACACAGCTTTTCTGGATCACTAATGATAAAGCAGAGGATTCTGAATTTTGTTCCACACAATCTTGTTTCTCTTGTAAGTTTTCCAATGCATCTGTCATTCTGTGTTCAACATATGTTTGAGTTTTATAAAGGTAACTAGGTAAGTGTAACTATGTTTCAGTTATTCTTAATTTCCTTCTAAAGTTATAATCATTAAAGAGAATGGGTTACTGAACTATTTGTTTAAGTATCTCCCTCTAAATCATTCAATTGTCAATATCTTTATAACCTTCAGTATATTTTGTTAAATCTTCAAACATTGGTTGAAGGTTTTCTAGCTTATGATTATTTAATCTTCTATCTGAAAACTAAAGTAATCATATCTTCTTACTACTTCTACTTAACATCAACAAAAACTTAAATCACTGTGGTGAATTAAATAGCAGCTGTTTGTTTACCTGTTAGTATTATTCAAAAGGTTGAGCATTATTGTCATAATTTGTTTCATACATTGGTCCTCCAATTAAACGAAAACCAACAAAACATTATAGATGCTTTGGCATAACCAACTGACCTTAGGTTATCTAAAAGGAAAACATTGTGTATTTAGTTTGTGTTTTGAGTCTTGACAATATGATTTTTGTTTGCACCATAATGTTTAAAGTAAGTTTGCTTGGCTTGTCCAAGAGTTTGATTCTTCTCAGGGCTCTTACACTAGAGAGGACATTGTAGGTGGCACAATTTTTATGAAAAATCCTTGTATGGCTGTTCGTTGTGTTGCTACAACAGTGCTTGAATTCTACTGGAAGGTCGCCCACTTGCATTTTCTGTTAACTGTAAGAATATCATAGTTTTAGACTTTAGTATATTGTTTTATGTATAATTATATTTGTCTAGGTACACCTTACCAGTGCAAAAAAAAAAAAAAAAAAAAAAAAAAAAAAATCCAAAGCTTTCTGAAAGTTTTTTCCTGTGAAGGCTTCCGAGACATGATTTTCTTCATAGTCTACATGTAACTGTGTATTGCTGAGGTCAGTCTGTGATATGTAATGAGAAATACTGGATATGGTTGTATTGCACATCTGTTAACTTGTTAATGCTTTTTCGTTGTGTTACAACTAATAAGTGAGTGTATCTTTAATAATAAGTGATGTTTTTTTGTTTTTTATCATTTAGTTCTCCATAATGATGAATTTAATTACTGTCCTTTTTAGCAACTGGGAAATGTTTTCTTGCTGATGTTGTCTATGTAAAATGCTAACTTATGTCTAACATTTATAGCCACACATAGAGAGCCCCTGCTTCAATTCTGCTAGGGTTAAAATTGCCTCCAGTTGCAACTTTTGTATATCATTACTGCCAGAAATTTCTACAGTGTTGCTGCAAAGCCACTTCTGAACATTATCATTCAATGTAGATTCATCTAGAGTTGCAAGCTCAAGACCTGGGCCCTGCAAATAAATGCATCCCGCTTTAACAGCAGAAACCAAATTCGAGCGAAGGATATCAACCTTCATAGCAACACGTTCGAAATCTATAGGGGACCAACCCTTTGTTGCTAACTGGGCTATAACAAGTTTCGAATCCCTCAAGAAGGCACGGCCACTCTCATAACTATGTTCCATATCTTCCTCTACAGCCAAAGCTATATCGCAAGATGAAACATCAACCATTCATTCCTTGATGCGAACAAGTACATTGAAATAAGAAAAATCTTATTTTTCACAAAAAGTTTTGATTCTTCATCCTTTATCCGCTTCAATGCCTCCACCTCCATCTTGATCTTGTCAAAATATAATTGGTAACTTCTTTTTCTATTGTGATGCTCTGTTAGATTTATGATATAAAAATAAAAGGGTATAAAAAATGTGAATAAAAAAATGGATACATACAATATTTAGTGAAAATAGGGGTTTTATAAATTGGGAAGGTGTATTGGATTTATATTGGTAGGGGGTTAAATAATGTGATTTTTAGAGGTATTTTCCAATATGTAGTCAAATTAAGGGTATTGTTTAGTACGCCACGAACGCACGTGCTATGTTAAAGGTTCAGTGAGTCACACTCCCGTGTGTCACCCACTGGTGGTGGGTAATAGAGTCTTCCGATGAGAAAATCCAAGCCTTACAAAAAAAAGAAGGTCAAGGCTCTCCTTGTTGAAATGAAACAAGCAAATGAAGAACCTACCCCCAAGGAAAAACCACAAAAAATTGAGATCTATGATCCTAGTTCATCCAACACTTCAATGGCCTTACTAGATAAGCAATAAAATGACCATGAACAAGAATCTCTCTTCACTCACACTTTTCAAATTAGGAAAAAAATAAGCAATTGATCATAGATAGTGGCAATCAACCAAGCACGGTTTCTCAACAATTTGTCAACTCACTCCAAGTACTTGCTACAACTATGCCATCATGGAAGGGACAAGGAAGCAAATTTCTCCACACCTATCACCCGTAGGTGTTCAATCCCTTTTTTCATTAGAATTTACATTGATACAGTTGATTATGATATTACACCCTTGTATTTTTGCGACAAGCTTCATGGAAATCCATACTAGATTCACAGAACGCCACAATTTGAAGAATTTTTCAACACCTATAAACTTTACAAAAACATTAAATGCTACCAAATTACATCTCCCCCTTGACCTAGACAACAGCGTATTAAGCAAGTCAAGCTCCACAAACTCAAATCACCTTTCTCATGCTATGATGCTAGTTTTCCCTAACCTACTACAACCTCATCAATAGGCTTCAAACCTTAGTAGGGATATGCCATTCCAAATATCAAGTCCACATCCAAGTTTGAATAGTCATGCACCTTTCTCAACAATCCCATCTTCATGGTTCCCCTCACCACACCCATCTAAGGGTATAACTTTTGCACCTTCCTTTCAACAACCCATGGTAGGCAAGTTTCTTCAATAAGGTGAACAATTTTTCTTCCAACAAACCACCAACGGTTGTAGAACCTCTCATTGCAATTGACGTTCAACTGTAAGTATTTCATCAAGATGTTCCAGCCAACATATAGTTCCTACACCTTATGTTGTCCTTTGTTGGACTGCAAAGAACATTAGCAGAAAACGAGGATCATTTCCTCTGAATTGGGAGAAACTGATCAAGCTAAGTCTGACTTAGTCCCTAAGTTCCTATGTGTACTTTGTTGATTTGGGGTAGCATCCGATGTGCTCTATGCCTCAAATTTTGCAAGGAGGCTTGGGCACATGTATTCCAAAGAACCCAAAGAGCATTTTGGAAAATTCCACCCATAAGTAATTTTATTAAAATAATTAATATTCTTAATGGGGTTCCTAAGTCTAAACTTAGGATTTAGGAAAATTAAAATATTAATGGGTATTAAATTATTAATCTAATCAGGGGTGAACTTCTAGAAAATTCCATGGATCAAGTCAAAATGATCTGAGCCTTTGATTATGTTTTAATCTAGGTCGTTGGTTGTCCAATAGGAAGATACAAGAAGGGGCTTGAAGGTCATTCGGAAAACACACACACAGATCAAGAAATCGATTTTCTGAAGTGAGTGGCTCTGAGGAGGAAAAATAGATTGAGGAGATCTCTTGCAGCAGAGGGGCAGGGATAGTGGGGTTGGAGGATCTTCTCTGGAACCTCGAATACTCAGCAGAAAGGTAGAGATACACAAGAGGAGGCAGCGCAGACCAATAGAGGACTGAAGTTGGGCCAAGAGGGCCCATGCAGTGCTTGACGCAGTGCCAGAAGGGCCAGTGTAGAGGAATAGTTGTCCTCCTGCCTAAATCTAAAACTTGTCGAGGAGCAACCAAATTAGCCAGGAAGGTTGATGTCAAAGCTCCAAGAGGCAGTGAGACCCAACACAGAGCTGACACAGAGCCTCAGAGAGCTCCACGCAATTACTGTGAAGCAGTTGCGCAGTTGTATCCAGGGATAGTTAGTTCAATTGCTGGATCAAAGGAATTTGCCGGGTGAAGTGAGGTAATCTCACTAAAGTTTCTGCCAATGTCTTTTTCTTTGTACCTAGATTTTCGCAAGGGCATCCAGAGTTGTATTCAGAACAACTGCTTAATAATAATAAACCCTCAGAGCTGCTGCACTAGTTTTCTCATATTGGGTTTTTCCAGGACTATTTGTCCAAAAGTAATTGTTTCCTATGTGTTGTATTGTTTATTCTTGCTCAGTATTTTGTTTCCGCATATACATAAATTAAGTGAAGGCTGCAGATGAATTTACTTTGAAATTTACCGTAGAAGACAGTAAATAACTTGTATGATTTAATCAAGTAGGAGAATTAACATCAGTTTGCTACAGTAGGGATTCCGGTGTAGGAATTTTCAGACTTAAATGGACTATTTATTATATTTGTAAATTACATGTTGCACTTAATCTTTTATACATTCCATAGGTCAAACCTGATCACTCCAATATATATATATATATATATATATATATATATATAATATATAACTCTAGAAGACTTGATCAAATAGCATCACCAGTTCTGTACTTCTTTCAATAGTCTATACAATATAGAGTCTCCACATGTGCGTTGTATGATTGTAGAAATCTCCTCTCTTTATTTGCATGCTTAATCCCTATTGGTATTTTATTCCCATCTGTGAGTAATTGCATTGTTGTTTTGTAACCATATCAGAAACCCTTCCCTAAGCTGACAAAGCCAACCTGCACTGAGAATCCATGAAGGTGCTTTGGTGCAGGTTCCAATGAACCCTGTAAAAGCAAGAACCTAGTTACAAAATACCTACGCTACAAGATATTATCCCCACAGATGAATGTTACCAAAAAAAAAGCCTAGTGGGAAAACACAAGGGGTGCTTCCCCACATTCATGTATGGCACCCCTAGTAAAATCATCAATGTAGACTACTCGGTGTATTCAAAATGGATACTTACTGACACAGAACTAGCCAAATGCCCAGCAATATCAGCGACAATTGATTAAGCTAAACCATGGGCTATAGGAAAAATATGTTTACAGCTAAATGTGCTTGCAGTTATATTTAGTTCATATATGAAAAATAAGTTTCATTAAAAGTTGAGTGTAACTGCCATTGGATTGTCACTTGCAAAGAATGTGTTCAAGAATGGATCATGCTCGTGTATGGAACTCCTAGATTCTGTCATTGAATGCCCTTAGTGCCACAACTTGGCATGTAAATCTGTCATCATAGGAGATTATTGCTGATTTAATATTTTTCTGCAAGCATGGGACAGTGCATTTGCACATTTTACAGAAGCAAAAGTGGATTCAAAGAACAAATAGTAATATACTGTAGCAGCGTTACTTGGGAGCGGGAGCAAAAGTGGGGAGAGGGAGTGAAAACAGGAGCAGGGCAACATTTTCAGAAGCCCCTGGTTTGGGAGCGAATCCAGGAGCGTTTTTTATATAATATATATA
>APFE031016580.1:349565-370935 GCA_000404065.3 Pinus taeda | reverse complement strand
GTCATTAATATCACCCTTTAAGCATTAACATAAGATAGAACAAGCATAACATGTCAAGTCAAGATTTTGTTTGAGTGACGCGTACATTTTTAGGAGGGTCATGATACAAGAGTTCGACAACCAATGTCACTAACATCAAGGTACATAGAGAGATTGGTGCTCTTGATTAAATACGAGTTCCATACCCTAATACATGACAAAATTCATTGGAAACATTGCAATCCCCCAATCCTAAAATCCTGAAAAACTGATAAGTCTGCTGGATTTCGAATGAAATCTAAAATTCTACTTTCTCCATATGAAATCCAATGAGTCGGAACCACTCTCAAACATCCTGAGTCATTTCATGGTAATGTTAAAAATTTAAGTAAAATGATGAAAATGAAGATTACGCTTTAACATTACCATGAATAGCATATCAATACTAAGGCCTAGACTTGATCATTAAGCTGCGCCACTCAAAAATTATTTGTTTTTTTCAAAAAAAAAAATGCATTTCGAACATTACTACAAAAAAAAAAAATTGCAAAAAAGGCAACATGCTCCCAAAAACGCTCCCGAAAAGGCAGAGAGCGAAAAAAAATTTAGGGAGCGCGCTCCTGACCCGCTCCCGAGTCACTCCTGCCTGGAGCGCGGATTGGGGGGGGGCGCGCTCCCCTGCAACACTGTACTGTAGAGTGTACTAGATAGTTATGGATCTTTTCTCCCATGGTCTCTGAATTTTTTGCAAGCCCCAAACTAACAGCTACTGCAGTGTCCTGCTAAACGAAGTTCAGGGACCACAGGGAACAAGATACACAAAAGCTAAAAGATACTAGCTCTCGGAAGGCAAAAGTTCCACCTAATGAGTTATTCGGTATTCCATAAAGCATTGAAAATTTCACATAGATTGGAGCAGCTAGATTCTCTATTATCTCAGCAACAACATAAAACACATAAATTTAGTCATGGAGAACAGCATGAACACCCGTTTTGACTTTTCTCACTGAAAGCCTTTTGAATTTTCTCAGGTATATGTTTGGAGGTGGGACTAAAGAAAACTCAAACATGAAATTACAGGACTATTCTATTATTGAACATGGAAATTTGCCATTAATCCTTGAATGGGAACAATAAAAATGAGGACTATTACTTTCTGTTATCTCTATCTTAATAATTGATTTCTTTCATGGGTGATTTTAATAGCATACCAGTCTACTCCAATGATTAAGAATATAGAGGAATCACTGATGGTTCTGAATATGGCTTCTTGGATTCTTGACAAGCATGTTGGTTTAATAGAGACTGGATTTCAGTCCACTTTGCAGAATACCAACTATTTTGTCAATTATTTCAGATTTCAAATAGATGTTTAAATAAACAACATTGATAGAATTTTAGTTTTTGTGAGCAATACTACACTGCAAAAAAGAGAAGATTGCCTTTCAACACATTCTCAGATAACAAAGAGTGTACTTCTACCCATAAAGAAAGGAATATACCATGTACCTGCATAATTAACTTGTTCAAAGGTGATGCCATTCGAAGGTCATATAGAACAATACTGCGGTCACTGTCAAATAAAACAAAAAAGGCGTAATGAAATGATTAGTGTTGTATATTATCAGTTCAAGAGACAGACTTTAATTTCTATAAGAAAAAGGAATATGCTATAAAAAAGGGTTCAGATTTCTAACAAAAAGTATACAATGGGCTTATAATTATTACACAATTTGTAAATCACTGCCAATCAGCAACTTATCATAAAAGAAGAAAGAAAAAATGACCAAATTAGATCTATGGGATTTGAAATTACATCCAGTAGAAAAAAGAAATGCTGGGGTAGAAAGAACACTAGGGGATGAAAAAGTAGTTGTACACTAAGATAAGCTTATCATTGTCCAACAAATGACCAAAAATAAGGCCAATGGGACTGCTCAGTATAAAATTGTGGATACAAAGTGGGAGTACTAAGGTCACTTCTGTAAAAGCAAATGCATTGCAGTGAAGCTCCACCATATTCTCACGGATCAACAGGTAGCTAATATTCTGACTAAGCCCCTAGTAAAACCAAAGTTGGAGGTTTTCAAAGACAAACTAGGATTAATGCAGAATTCCTTCCTCGTTAAGATGGAGTGTTGAGAATTATAGCTCAGTAGGAACTTCTGCATATGTTCAGTGTGAACATGCAAGGAACAGTTCAAAATATTTTTGAAAACTGATTCTATTATTGAGAAAAAAAAATATATTCTGTAACTCACTTTAGTAAAAAGGTGAAAGTTTTATTTTTAGTAGTTGAGATTACAATTGTAATTAGACAGGGAATAATCTTTAAAATTGATTCCTCGTTAAAACTATATAAAGAGAGGGCAAGGTAGAGGTTTTTACACAAAAACACACACTCAAGCAGCTGAGCAAAAGAGAGAGCAGGCAGCCAGGGAAGAGGCATTCTCGGGTCGCACACAGTACGTGACAGTCATCCATAAGATTCCGTACAGTCACGGACAGACCATACAGGTCATCCTACAGGTTATAAGACAGTTTTCTGTTGTTTCTGAGTTTTTCAGCTGGCTCTCCAAGCTCAGTTCAGAGCATTTTTGGTATCCATGCATACTATTTTTTTGGGCTGTGAGTGGAGGTTTCCTTGTACATTTTATTCTGAAGGAATGGAAAGCTTATTTAGAGGAATGATTACGTGTATATGTGAAATTAACTTGTATCCTTCCATTGTTTAATTTCTTTCTAGCTATTTGTAATTGATGCTATGGTTTGAGATTTAAATTCAGCCATATACTTGTTTGATTGAGATAATAGGAACATTAGTCACCTGGGGCTTTAAATTCTGTCAAACTAGCATAATGATATCGTAGCCCACACATCCAGTGTTGAAGAATATTAGCAGGCCAAAGAATGTGATCATCCCTTAGCTCCATGAAGTGCTTTGCATTGAATATCATCTTGGAATTCAAACCCCTAGAGAGGTGATCCAAGTGACTTGGATATGATACCTATAAATATCCTCCATGATGATCCTGTTTATCTCTTGCTTAGTCGAAAGGAGGTGGTCAAGAACATTTGACGAGTATCTGAATGGGAAAAGGTGGTCCATCTGTTATGAATAAAATATACTAAATATAAATAATGATGATAATTGTAATAATAATTAGTTAATTACTAATTAGGTTGAAGAGGCATGTCTAAATGAGACATGATTCTCCATGAAGAGGCACCTGCCTAGTATATAAACAGGCCTCTCACTCTCATTTGTAACATCATTCTTATTCATACATTTTATATATATTCTTGTATCCTCAATGGAGATCTACATATTCCAAGTCTTTTGGAGTAATTAACCTAAAGAACAAACTTTATTCGCTTCATTTGGTATCAGAGCAATTTGATCCTCTGGCCACTCCACCGTTGCACAAAGCCACGCTCTCCAATCCAGACCCTTGGCCATCAAGGTTTAGTCAACATTGTTGTTGTCGACATTGAAGTGTTCTGTGACACAAATTTGGAGTTTCTCCGTTTGCTAGGCCTTTGGCCATATAATTAAACAAAAAAAAAAAATCAGAGAAATAATATATAAAAAAAAAAAAGATTTAGAAAGAAATAAGTATAAGTAAATAATTTTTTTTAATCATAATAAATTAATTAATTAATTAATTAATTAAATAAATTAAAAGAGCAGTCGGTTGTGAGCATAAACTTCCAGCAATCAAGACAAGGTGCTGACAAGCCACAAGACACCATCCGTCGCTATAGCTGCCATCATCAGTCATCACTACCCGCTGTGCATCTCTACAAACCATTGCAGCCGTCGGCCGCCAAGCCCGAACTCATTCCTCAGCCATTCCTTATGAACCTGGTCATCCCTACCGTTGATCAGCGGCTCGATAGACCCCGCCTCCAATTTTGTCACCCAGCTTCTCATAATTGCATGGCACAAGCCACTGTTGCCCGACCACTACTACATCCTTCACACGTTTTCCTCAACCTTCCCATAGAAGCCACGGTGAGCCATCACTGCTCTGTTTGGAATACACGACGCTACCACCACCATATCCATTGCAGCTTGAGTTGTAAACAACTTTAGTTTGTAAAAGTCACAGTGAAACTTTGAAGCCAAATTGTTGTGCGAAGTCATCTTTAAAACAGAGTGACACTTCAATAGTTCGAACCTTTCGATTTCCACAAAAATATGTCAGAATAGGGCTAACGTCACTTTCAAAACAACTTGAAGACTTCTTACATGCGATAAAGCTTCAGATTTTCCAGTTACATCTGGTGTGTTTTCAAATTGTCATTATGGAGATGTAACTCTGCTCCATAAGGTCGAGACTCCTTTTCAGGAGGACAAAACGTTGTGCAAATGCCTAGAACTCCACTACTGCAAACATAAATTATATTCATAATCTTGCAGTACATTTGCTACACACCTATCCTCTAACCATAAGAAAATTTCAATCCCTGATTTGTCGAAATTGTTAGCAACACCACTAACAAGTAATCATCATTGTGGTGGGAAACTGAGAGGTTGCGCCTGTTCAGTTGAACCATTGCCGTTGGTGCTATTAGTTGTACCACCTTTGTACATGACCACTTACCAAATTAAAACCATTAGTGGACAATTTTTTGTCCATCAAATTAAGGAAGGAATATATTGGAGTGCATAATCTATTTGTGGAGTACAATATAAATTTAATTAAAACCTTTACTTTTGTCGGCTTGAATTGAAGAATTGAAGAGGAAGAGCAATTATTTATAAAAGGGAGTCAAGTGAAGTTATTATTATCATAAAAATTATATAATGTTTCTGAAAGTGTAAAGTGAAAGCATTTTAATATAAAGAACTTTTTTATATATATAGAAGTTAGAACAACAAAAACAAAAAAAGGAAAATAGGTACTTTACAATAAAGATATAAACATTAAAAAAAAAATTTAAAGTATTTAAATATTTAAGGCCAATAATGGAGTCTAAGTCATAAATGAATGAAGATTTCTAGAAACCTGACCCAGCTATGCTAAAGTGCTTTTTAAAATTAAGGGAACTCTCGCAGGAAAACGCGTTACTATTTCTATCTCTCTTGCTGAAAGTAAAAATTATATAAACCTTAAAATTGCAAACCAATTTGTGACTCCTGAGTTAAATATAATCGAAAAATTAGACTTCTTGGACAAAAAACAATACGAAATAACTGATTTACAGTTAAACATTGGAGAATATACAGTTATATGGCAATTTTTTGTTCAATCCCTATGGAATGATTAAGGTGACATTATTATGGGATCGCCATGGATGGAAACCCTAGGTTCCTTCATCCTAAATATGAAGAAGTTGTTTTTGACATTTTCTTACAAAAAGAAAAAAATAATACTACAAGATCTTACAGTGAAGCCGAATTCAGTAATACCAAAATACAGACAAGGTATTTCAAAAATAATTTTGCGAAGTAAAAAAGTAATACAAAATATGCAAAGAGAAATTGACAAGATCACCATTGACAAAAATGAAGAAGTCTCTCGATTTAAAGACCATAGTGAAAAATTACTAACGCAAATTAAGAAGCTTAAGAAGGACAAGAAGTCATTAGAAAACAAGGTACAACACATTATCGAGAAGGAAGCATCCAATATAGAAATTCAAGTTGATGAAAAGATAGCAAACACTGATTCAGTCAATAACACAACTCAAGAAGAAGACAAACTAGTTCAAGTAAAGATGTATTCAGAAGTTGCAGTTCCAGCAACAAAAGATTCAAGTGAAGATCCAAAAATTAACCATTCAACTTCCATAGCTAAAGGAAAGCAGGTACTTCAAATAAATCAAGAAAACGACACAAACAAGATAAGAGAAAATCAAATCACTAGAATTCCTAATCGACATCTGAATCACGAGAGTAGACAACTCAATCAAGCTACATATTTAGAACAGAAACAACAAAGTACAAACTGATGTTCCGAAGAATACTAATGTTAGTGGAATCCACTCATGTGATAACAATTCATCACAAGTTTCCAATCACCGCAAGATTCCATAGAAGATTGATCTAGGATGGTCTGATCCCTTCTTAGTGCGACAGTTTTGTTTGTCACGTAGAGGACCATATCAACTTGTATCAACGAAGATGACAGTTTCGAGACGAGAAGACATTTGAAACAGGAAAAAAGATCAAGCCTTTTCATCAACAAGCTTTGAGGGCAAAACTTTTTGAAGAAGAAGGCAATGTTATGAATAAAATATACTAAATATAAATAATGATGATAATTGTAATAATGATTAGTTAATTAGTAATTAGTTTAAAGTGGCATGTATAAATGAGACATGACTCTCCATGAAGAGGCACCTGTCTAGTATATATGCAGGACTCTCACTCTCATTTGTAACATCATTCTTATTCATACATTTTATATATCTTCTTGTATCCTCAATGGAGATCTACATATTCCAAGTCTTTTGGAGTAATTAACCTAAAGAACGAACTTTGTTCACTTCACCATCAATATGTCAATTGACTATAGTAAACAAGATACATTGGAGAACCAACGATGTACTCTACCTGAGGGGTGAACCTAGTGTGAAAATTCTATCACTGCAACAACTGATTTACTTTTCCTACTTATTTCATCATGAGTTATTCGTAAAATTACTTCAACAAACATTAAAATAAATACTACTGCAAATATCACACCATAATATAGAAACAAACGTATGCACACATCGACACAGTTATTTTGGACTAATGTCCCCGGGAAAACCCAATGTGGGAAAACCGGTGCAGCAAGGGAGGATTTTATTTTTCATCAATTTTCTTGTACAACAGGGTGCCAAACTGGCTTACCCACAAATAGACAAACTTCCAGCTCTTTTCTAAACCCAGCGTAGGCCCTATTGACCTCTGCTATAGCCCGAAACCCTCTGCATCAGCCTACTGAGGCTCTGCGCAGTCTCTCTGGGCTTCTTCGTCACTCCTGCGGCCTCTGCGTGGATGACGCAGGCCCTTCTGGCTCTGCACAGTCTTCGCTGCCTCTGCGAGGCTTCCTTTGGCTCTGCGTCTACCTTTTTTGCACTGATCTCCCGTCTCTCTATTCCATACTTGCTACCTCCTAACTACTCTCCAAACCACTGGTTCAATTTCTCAGCAAACCCCGTTCCAGAAATTGAACTAACTAGTCTTCCTCAGTGTGTTTTCCAAGTGCCCCTCAAGCCTCCTCTTATACTTTTTCTGTTGACATCTCAACGGTCGAGATTAAGTCCCTAATCAACGGCTAAGATTAGATCTTGCTTGATCCATGTCTTTTGGACCATTCTAACATAGATTCATATTAATACACATTAATATTTTATTTTTCCTAAGTTTAGACTTAGGGACTCCATTAAAAATATTAATTATTTTAATATCTCCTGACCTGTTTAGAATCTATCCAAACCCTTTCTGAGTATTGGAGATCTTATGTGCCCCAACCTCTCCACCAAATTTCGTGGCTAGAGCACATCTGGTGCTACCCCAAATCAACACCTAGTAATGGGATTTGATAAACAATAAAGGTATGGATGCTAGCCCGTGGTTGTTGTCAAGTTTGTAAATCTTTAGAGATGATGCAACAACTTACTAATATGAAAATGTTCCCAACCTAGAAGGGGAGTGCCGCAAATTCTTCCTGAGTTGGAATACCGTCCTCTTGCATATGGCAATGCAAAAAAGCAAAAGGGTTTGAACAGCCTTGGGCCTCAATGCATCCCCAATCTAACTCAAGTAAGCTAGGCCTACACATCTCCAAATTGTACAAAACTGTGGGTGTAACGATGAGTCCATGAGGTCCAGCTTGGAGGACATGTCTTGAGAATGGTGCCTATTACTCACCCACCTGTGGGTAAAACCCATAGCAGAAAATTTTTCTAGTATTGTTCAGCTTGCCAGCCATTAGCCCTATCATGATCCACAGATAGCCAGCCTCATATGTTTCTCATCCACTCTATAGTCAGTGTTTTATTCCATTGAGCCTACTCATACAATGAAGGTGGTCATCTATTATGACGTACATTAACCATTTTCGTATTCAAGTGATTTCATTTAATGTTCAAGGGCTTTCTAGTATGGATCACAGGTTGAATAGGATAGTAGACAGATTTTGATTATACATTTGTTCCTTTGCTTCACCTTGGTGGTTATCACTTGCCCCTAGTCCAATGTGACCTTCCCTGAGGCATTTTCTCTCAATATCTAGGAGGGGCACAAATAGGAGGTTCAAATGATGGCAACATTCCATGATTTCATACTTAACGCTTTCCAATTCCCCCATGTATCCACATCCCATCTTCGGGTTGATTACTATATGTCACTTGTATTGGTACCCTATTTTCCTCATCCTAACCTGAGCTCTACCTCCCTAATTAGCCTCACCTAGTTCCTAGCTCAATCATGAGCTATCTAAATGAAAGGAACTTTGAATATCCCAACCCCGATGAATAAGGAACAATTTCATCTTTGAGGGGTCAATAATAAATGAAAGGTTGTAGCCCAAGCTATATATGTAAAATAATGATGAAAAACGCACACAAGAGGGGTGGCAAAAATAGGCTGAGGAAAGGGGTAACTCAACTGCCACAATTGCTCCCTCTTCACACCATAACATCCTCAAAAATGTTGTGCACGTCATAGCCCAATATCAAACAATGGCATCCTTCATGAACTAAACCCGGATAACATCTTTCACACCTATCTTTTGAAAGGGTCAACCTAGGAAATATTCCTCCCCTTAGGGTTGGAAGCACCTAATAGCACCTTGTGATAACTTTCCCATACATAAGCAAGGTAACATTTTTACAACTCATAAACTAGAAAGATATTTGAAGATGATGCTTGTGTGAAGTACTTTGATATCCTTTTTCATTATATATGACCCATGTGAAGTACTTTGATGCCCTTTTTTCATTGAATGTGGCCCACTTTGATACTTTTATGGTTCTTGCACTTGTGATGTTGATCTCACTTGATTTTGTATGGGTTATATGTTTTCTCCCAAATATAGCGGTCATCCCTTAAGGGATTCTATGATGCTTCACCAATACTTTAGAGAAGACATCCTGTGCACTTGATGACTACACAAGGCACATTGTTGGAGGATGTTGGATGCTTACTGTGGAGTGTTGAACTTCAGATGCTTGAGCACAAATGATGATCCCTTCACCTTCATCCAGGACCTTAGAAGTTACCCTTCGAAGTTTGGACATTGTCTTGAGAGCTAATGTAGCCCAAAGCTGATAGGATGCCCCCAAGCTCGCATTACACCTACTTGATGGACATTGCCCTGTTTTTGAGGATGATTGATCATGATGATGACATGAGACCCCTTTGGTGGGAATGATAAACTATTAAGGACACAACATATAGTAGCACAAGCCAATCAGAGAGGGCTCTTCATAAGTGGGTGTGATACCCAAGTGTGTCAAGCCTGAGGAAGATGCAAGGGTGCAGCGTAGGAGTGTTGAAAAGTGTAACTAGGTTTAGTTTAGTCTTCATAATGACATGAAATTGTGATTTTATGTAAAAGATGTAAAGAAGAAAAATAAAATTATTGTAATGGTTGCATCATGGGTTTCTGTTGTGCTATACAACAACCCCCCATTTCATAAAATTTTACTTTAGAAAACTATAATATGAAATGGGTCCCTTTTAGATTAAATTGGTATTACCCTATCACTCCTCTAAAGGTCCGGAAACAAACAAAACATTATAAAACCCTTTTTGAGTTGATAAATAATCGGTCTTATAATAAAATGAATAATTCTTTATTATTGTGATAAAGCGATCGCAAGATCCCATATCGCAATAACAAAGGATGCATAACCAAGACCCATTGATTCTCCTCGATGCGACAAGCGCGAGTAACCATCGGTTATCGGGAAAACAAACAACAAAAGGCCCCTCCCCTTGCTCCGATGCGATATCGCAATCGGCAATCGGGGAATGCGATATGAATATAACGAAAGTCTCCTCCTTAAAGCTCCCGATGCGAGTCAAGCGATATCGCTATCGGCGATCGGGGATTCCACAATAACTTAAATAAAACTGCCCAAGGCTTCCTCCGATCGCCGATTGCGATAAAGCCAAGCGCGACTTTCGAAAAGGATTGATATGGCTTTGAGATATTATATTAATTATCATTAAAAGCCTTTTCTCTTCCCGATAGTGATTCGCTTGCGTCCAACCGCCAAAAAATCAAATCCACGCTTAAACGATTATTCGGCAAATAAAGGATATAATGAGCATTTAAATGATTGACAGGTTTAAATGGCCAATTAATGGAGCAATTATGCCTAAATCCCTTCAGAGATTGTATCCGCGGGAGCCTTATGATAATCTTCCATTATTCATTGATTGACACAATTCCTCCATACTTGGTTTTCGCCATCTATTCTCCGCATTACGTTCATTTTATCTCTTGTGCATAGCTTTTCCGCAGTAGCAAATTCAGACCAAATGGGGAAGAAATCTAAGAAATCTGAAACAGCCTCAGCTTCTGCGGTAACAGGGCAACATGCCACCGATCCGGGACCAAGCAAAAAGGGATTAATCTCAGATACCACATGTCTCGGCCTCGGCAACACTACTTGGCAGAGCATTTACAACCTGGTTGAAGCCGAAGAACCTCAGCGAACATCGGTACAAGCTACAGTAGGCTCAAGCCGGAAGTCTGATGCTACTCTAAAAGATTTGGTTGATTCCTACCTGCACAGGATAGCAGCTCGAGAGCAAATTCTTCCATATACAGATGTGGTGAGATGGGCCATTGAAGAAATTCCAATTACGAATAGAACATTCTGCACTGTTTATGGGAGAGTATTCGGTTCATTTCAGCCCAATGATCTGAGACAAATGTACCATTTGCCCGAACCAGAGAAGAAGTATAATAAAGGGTTCCTGGAGAAGTTTAGAGATGAAAATGAGACTGAATCGGGAGCCTATACGGGAATGGAGACAGAACCCGGCGAAATACAAACATGAGTCTTCGGGTAAGTACTCCGTCGATTCCTTATGTTCTCCTTATTGTTATGCTGGAGTCATGATGTGTCGAATGTGGAGATTGCATGATTCTTCAAAATTTTCCATAGAGATGGTACCTTTGATGGAGGCAGCATGTAATAGTGAAATCATGGATTGGGGGAATATATTATCGGATAAGTTAGCTACAGCTATTCTTGATTTCAGAAACAAATCCCGTGTTACTGATAGGTTCATCCCTCCATTTTACTTCAGTGCCTACATTCTAGACACCCTCTGTTTTAATTCCGAGTTTCCTGTATTAGGGTGGAGATGGACTCCACAGGACCCTATGCCCATTCATATCTACCACCAGAAATTATGAAAATGCCTTTTGGACTTATTAACACAGGAGCTACATTCCAGAGAGCAATGGATATAGCCTTCAAAGGATTGATCAACAAAACAGTAGTCGTCTATTTAGATGATATTACTGTATTTTCTAAAAAGAGGTCCAACCATTTACATGATTTGAATCAAATCTTTGAATGCTGTAGAAGATATGGTATTTCACTTAATCCCAAAAAATCCTTCTTTGCTCTAAATCAAGGAAAGCTCTTGGGCTTTATCATTTCCAAAGATGGTATTTATATTGATCGTGACAAGATTAAAGAAATTTCTGAAATCCCATTTCCTCATAATAAAAAATCCATGCAGTCATTTTTAGGTCAGATCAACTTTGTCAAAAGATTTGTTCCCGATTTTTCTCATATCACTTTACCATTACAAACCATGATTAAGAAAAATTCAGTGTTTAGATGTGGGTCTGTGGAAAAGGAAGCATTTGATTTAATCAAACAGTCAATAATCAATACCCCCGCTTTAAACACTCCTAATTTTTCTAATCATTTCATATTGTACACTATCGCGTCCGATTCATCTTATGCAGCGGTACTCACTCAGATTAATGATCACAACTTGGAAGCACCGATTTCATTTTTTAGTTCAAATTTTCAGGGTGCAGAACTAAATTACTCCGAAGTTGAAAAACAAGTCTTTGCTGTGTATAAAGCCATCAAACACTACAGACCCTTCCTTCTAAAAGCCCATACAAAAGTTATAGTTCCTTTTTCTGCAGTAAGGCAATTACTGATCCAAAGGGAATTAGGTGAAAAAAGGGTGAATTGGGTTACAGCACTTCAAAAATATGACTTGGAAATCAAGCCAGCAAAGATTGTTAGAGGCCAAGGATTTTGCAGGTTATTAGCAGGAGCATCCAACATCCCGGAATCAGGTGATACAGATCATATTGAAGAAATCAACCAGATAAGTATTACCAATTCTGAATCTCAATATGCAAATTTAATCTTTTATTTGAAAAATGGATATGCACTTCCTAATCTTTCTTATAAAAACAAACGGGCCATTAGATTAAAGGCAAAAAACTTCATAATCATTGATGATGTGCTTTTTAGGCAAAATTATGATTCAGTTTTACTAAGAAGCCTAGAAAAACCTGAAACACAAAAGGTTTTGCAGGAGCTACACAATGGACCAGCCGGAGGACATTTCGGAGCTGACACAACAGCTCACAAAATCATTCATGCCGGATATTACTGGCCCACCTTATTCAGAGATACCCATGAATATGTAAGGAAATGCCGAAGTTGTCAAATCTCCAGCGGAAGACAAAGGAAACCAGCTTTCCCTTTGCAACCAGTCAACATTGATCAACTTTTTGAACAATGGGGATTAGATATCATTGGGGAAATAACTCCACAATCCTCCAAACAACATAAGTATATCCTTACTGCTACTGATTACTTTACTAAGTGGGTTGAAGCAATTCCGTTAAAGACAACAAACTCTGAAGGAATTATAGAATTTATAGACCAATTCATCATTACCAGGTTTGGTGTCCCAAATGGTCTTGTTTTTGATAATGCATCTTATTTCTCTAGAAATGCCATGTTTGAGTTTGCTATTAAAAGAGGATTTAAATTGAAATATTCTGCAAATTACTATCCCCAGGGTAATGGTCTAGTAGAGTTTACCAATAAAAATCTACTCAAAATCATTAAGCAAACTATCGAACAAAATCATAAAAACTAGCACAAATCTTTAATATTCGCACTATGGGCTGATAGAATAATGCAGAAGGCCTCTATAGGTACTTCTCCATTCAATCTTATATATGGGAAAGAAGCAGTACTACCGACCAATCTAATGCTTCCTTCTCTAGCCCTAGTTCAGTTTATTGAAGAAAGCCCCTCTTCTTCTATCCAACTCAGACATGATCAAATTTTAAAATTAGAAGAGGAGAGAGAAAAGGCCAAAATTACTCATGCTAAACACCAGCAAATAATCAATTCATCATTTGATTCAGCTTCGTCTAGTTCAAAACAATTGCAGGTTGGTGATCTAGTTCTGAAATGGGATAAAGCCCATGAGGATAAAGGTAAACACACCGAATTCCAAAAGATGTGGCTTGGACCGTTTCAGATCAGCGAGAAGATAGGCCATTCGACATTCATATTACAAGATCTATCAGGAAAGAGGGACTCTCTTCCTGTTAATGGCCTCATCTTAAAGAAATTCTTCAATTGAGGAGGTAACCCCTTCTCCTTTAAATTCAGTAGGATTTGCAGTTTTTAGGACCATTAGCAAATAAAGTTGTAAAATAGCTCTATTGGCCTTTGTTATATTGAAACGTTTCTCGGAATAAGTACTTTTAATATTTACTTTTGTAAAATAAAGCCTTAAACAAAAAGGACAATTTCTAGGAAATTAGGTATATTCACATTCTGAAAACCCCATTTTTATTTTTGTGAAATCTTCTCAAAGTACTGTAAATCATTTTAATGTTTTCAAACTGGCCACAAAAGGGTTATCAATATCAAAACAGAAACTGATTCAATCTTAACATCTTCAACTCTTACCTTGTCATCCATTTTCTCTTAAGGAGAAAATTGTCCATCCCATTCATCCAAGTTTATGATTACTCAGAGTGTAATTCTAAAATATCTGATATAAAGATAAGGGGTCTTATCACAAGCCTGCTTACCATGATCATTGGGAAATAGTCTAACCGACATTACCAACACTACATACCAAAACAGGGTAATGGCTTATAAGCATAAGACAAGGGGTCTCATCACAAGCCAGCTTGTTCGATTAGATTACAACCAGTGAATGGCATTGTGAAACAGCTGGCAACCAAACTAGGAAAATGGCTTTTTATCTTACAAAATAATGGAAAAGAAAAGAAATACAAAATATGAAAACATATTTTGAATTCATTCTTTTAATCATACTCTGAGATGGGAGGGGTCATGGACAATCAAATGGTTAAAAGGTATCCCTGTCAAAACTATGAACGTTTGCTGGCAGCAGAAGCTCTACCTATGACAAAGGAGTCAATCAAAAAGGCTAAGTTGGAAAGGTGTTTTGTTTTATCATTATCAACCAATAGAGGCCAATTTAAAACTTAGAATGTATTTAATTTTAACGAGAGAAGAAATTAGCAAAAAAACACGCTCTTATTATATTCAGAATGTATGTATACTTATTTATATTAGAATTTTCCTTTCTGATAAGATATCTATGTAAAGAAAGTTCAAATATTCCAATATTTTTTCAGAGATAACTGTTTCTCCCAATGAATCGCCAATTGTTGCGCTATACAACAACCCCCCATTTCATAAAATTTTACTTTAGAAAACTATAATATGAAATGGGTCCCTTTTAGATTAAATTGGTATTAACTTATCATTCCTCTAAAGGTCCAGAAACAAACAAAACATTATAAAACCCTTTTTGAGTTAATAAATAATCGGTCTTATAATAAAATGAATAATTCTTTATTATTGCGATAAAGCGATCGCAAGATCGCATATCGCAATAACAAAGGATGCATAACAAAGACTCATTGATTCTCCCCGATGCGACAAGCGCGAGTAACCATTGGTTATCGGGAAAAAAAACAACAAAAGGCCCCTCTCCTTGCTCCGATGCGATATCACTATCGGCAATCGGGGAATGCGATATGAATATAACGAAACTCTTCCCCTTAAAGCTCCCAATGCGAGTTAAGCGATATTGCTATCGGCGATCGGGGATTCCACAATAACTTAAATAAAACTGCCCAAGGCTTCCTCCGATCGCCAATTGCGATAAAGCCAAGTGCGACTTTCAAAAAGGATTGATATGGCTTCGGTATATTGTATTAATTATTATTAAAAGCCTTTTCTCTTCCCGATTGTGATTCACTTGCGTCCAACCGCCAAAAAATCAAATCCACGCTTAAACGATATTCGGCAAATAAAGGATATAATGAGCATTTAAATGATTGACAGGTTTAAACGGCCAATTAATGGAGCAGTTATGCCTAAATCCCTTCAGAGATTGTATCCACGGGAGCCTTATGATCTTCCATTATTCATTGATTGGCACAATTCCTCCATACTTGGTTTTCGCCATCTATTCTCCGCATTACGTTCATTTTATCTCTTGTGCAGAGCTTTTCCGCAGTAGCGAATTCAGACCAAATGGGGAAGAAATCTAAGAAATCTGGAACAGCTTCAGCCTCTGTGGTAATAGGACAACATGCCACCGATCTGGGACCAAGCAAAAAAGGATTAATTTCAGATACCACATGTCTCGGCCTCGGTAATACTACTTGGCAGAGCATTTATAACCTGGCTGAAGTCGAGGAACCTTAGCAAACATTGGTACAAGCTACAATAGGCTCGAGCCGGAAGTCTGATGCTACTCTAAAAGATTTGGTTGATTCCTACCTACATAGGATAGCGTCTCGAGAGAAAATTCTTCCATATACAGATGTGGTGAGATGGGCCATTAAAGAAATTCCAATTACAAATAGAACATTCTGCACTATTGATGGGAGAGTATTCGATTCATTTCAGCCCAATGATTTGAGACAAATGTACCATTTGCCCGAACCAGAGAAGAAGTATAATAAAGCATTCTTGGAGAAGTTTAGAGATGAAAATGAAACTGAGTCAGAGCCTATACGGGAATGGAGATAGAACCCGTCGAAACACAAACATGAGTCTTCGGGTAAGTACTCCGTCGATTCCTTATGTTCTCCTTATTGTTATGCTGGAGCCATGATGTGTCGAATGTGGGGATTGCATGATTCTTCAAAATTTTTCATAGAGATGGTATCTTTGATGGAAGCAACATGTAATAGTGAAATCATGGATTGGGGGAATATATTATCGGATAAGTTAGCAACAACTATTCTTGACTTCAGAAACAAATCTCGTGTTACTGATAGATTCATCCCTCCGTTTTACTTTAGTGCCTACATTTTAGACACCCTCTGTTTTAATTCCGAGTTTCCTGTGTTAGGGTGGAGATGGACTCCACAGGACCCCATGCCCATTCATATCTACCACCAGAAATTATGGAAAGCTCATTATAAACATCACCTATATCAAGTCTGCAATGGATTCATGCTACATATTTACTATGAAATTTTTGATAGACCTGCTCCTAAGATCTCCTCTCAAGTAGAGATTGACTTGACAGCCTTAGGAACCTGATTCGGAGAAGAAAAATTCACTTATGTAAGAGTTTTCGGCAGTCAGGCCAGGCCTCATATCCTCCCCTTGTATATACCAGACAAATTATTAGCTCGAGAGATAACATATCAGCTTACAACCGCATCGACTACAAAGACTCTCAGGAATTCAAAGAAGCAAGTTTGGCCTCCTTTTCCTCTAAGGTGTGGCGTCTATACTCTGCGTGATTATAAACATGCAAAGAAAGAGGCGGAAAAGATAAATATATTAAATCTCACCACTATGCCTAATAGACGGTTTGATCTGAAAAAAGTCATCTATAATGTTCTAGACCAGGCCAAACTCACTAAATTTGAACATAAGGAAGACGAGTTTGATGACCTGTTCTCCTCAGCCGAGTCGATATTTCAGGTGCAGCAGATAGCTAGAATGAGATACCATGATGACAGGTTAGTTGAATTTAACAAACTTAGAGAGCAGAGGTTGCAAACTCTGCCTCTAGATTTGTTAGCCATTGCCCCGATGATACAATCAAGCGAGCCTAAGCAGCAGCTTACCAACGAACCTCCTGCTACATCCGAAATCTTTGAAGAAGTCCAAAGAAGAGAGCAGGAGGAACTTCGGAGGTTAGAACAAGAAGAGGCAAAGAGGAAAGAACAAGAGGAAACACAGAGGAAAGACAAAGAGGAAGCACAAAAGAAAGAACATGAGAGAATACGAGAGGAGGAACAGAAAAAACAGTAGGAGCAGAGCAGCAAGGAGGTGAATGTCGACACTCAGATTGAACCAAGATTGCTCCAGGAATGGCAACAATTTAATTCAATTATAAGCAATCTTGAGAGCTCAATGGATGCCGATACATCCAAAGCGGTCGATATACAGGATACAACATCAAAAGAGGTTCCAAGCAAAGGAACCAACGGTCTACCCCCGACTACAGAAGTAGAAATAATTCCCAAGGATCCTTCGGATCAAATTATTTTGCAGGTGGAGGATATTCCTCCATTGGATGTTTTCTATAGCCCAAAACACAGGGTTGTAATAAAGCGACAGCGGAAAAGGAGAAGGATTGATCAACCTTCCCTGTTCCTTGAACAAACAGTAACAACCAATGTAGTGTGGAAGGAAGAATTCGACCCCTCCGATGACCTGACAAAGTTGTCCCAATATGCTGGTGCCTATTCGGCAGCCACCATGGATAAGGCATCAGAGGTGAGCAATTTATTGAAAGAAAAGGATCAGGCGATCGCTTCACTACAAACACAACTATCGGAGGCACAGTAGAAGGCATAACAACTACAACAACAACTGTCCACACAACAACAGTTAAATAACCAACTGAACAAACAGTTGTATGAAGAGAAACAGAGGGTAGATTCAGGAGCGATTCAGAGACAAAAATAATTATCGGAGGCATTAGCAAAATTGAAGGAAATGAATGAATAGATGGTGAAAACAAAAGATGAGCAAATTGCTCAATTATCAGCTCAAGTAGAGAAGTTCAAGAGTCTTCCCCAGCCTGCCGATTTTAGAGCAGAGGCAATACAGATTAATAAGGCACTAATAACACAAATAAGATTGTTGTGTCGTGAAATTGCCCAAGTTGAACCTCTGTGCGACATAACAACATCTATAACAGACAAATCAGTTGATGCCAGGCAGGATTTAGAGCAAGTTGATGAGACTTTAACTGATTTTCTTACTTGGCAGGATACTAATGAGGGACAAGCAACAAACTTGCCTAAAATCTTAGAATCACATAAAGAAATTCTATTCATGGAGTGGCAGTCCCAATTAATGAAAGCAGAGAGAGCGGTTTCTAGATGCAAATTATCTACGAACAATTTGATTGACTTGATTAACAATACTCTCTATTTATCTAACATGATTTCTCAATGTACACCAGGTAAATTATTATCAACCAAGACATTGGAGCAGTCATGTCACCAAGAGCTAGAAAAGAATGGGAGATTGATCTCAGGAATTAAAAGTTTAACTTGGGACACCTATTGGTTGTTCCTAGTAAAACCATACAGCTAGAGAGTCGCCCTCAAATGCCTAACAGATGCAATCGGGTGTATCATTCCCGATATGCATGATGCCACCTATGTTGCTCAAATCAATTCTCGTCTCAACCGCCCTCAAGAAGTGGAACCAATGCTGGTAATATGCCAACTTAGGACAAAAGGCAAACAGCCAGAATGATGAATCATTGCTGCCTATTACCAGATCACTGTGGAAGAGATATTCAAGATCGGATTATACCAATTTAGTAGCATTTTAATTTTGTAGTTTGTTAGCTTAGTTTAGTATTTATAGACCCTTTCATGTATTTATAAAGGGTCGTAAGTTTTTGTATATGACTTAAGCCTGAAGTTGCACTACTGTACTTCAGGCATATTCTTTTATGAAAACTGGACCAATCTTTCCAAATTTTGATAACGAAGCTTTTATGTGGATGTGCACTACTGCCTTTATTTAAAAGTATTTCTGAGTCAGAAGAAGGAATTCAAATTGTGATTGACGTTGGGAATGATTCGCAGCTGATATGGTACTATTATCTATGTCTGAGTTTATTCCTTTTATGTGAATTGTTGTTTGGTCATTCTTGCTATTATTGAATATGTGAATGTGTTTTAACAGTATACTTTATACTTTCCACTATTGGATGTTTACAGTTTGTTATTCTTCTAAGCATGCATGTATCAGTAATATAAAAAGAGAAGTGTAACAACGTTTTATCAATTACTTCGTTCAACTATTTGAACGAAGCAATTATCATTTAAATGAACGTCTTTGTTTATTGAATAGTGTCATCTATATGCCTATCAAAGAACACATATCACTAAACGTTGCACTTAAGAATAGAAGCTTCCCGGATAAAATAGTCATTTACGTTTTCGCTCATAGGATAAGTCCTCCATTTATTATCACTTATTAGAAAACTAATCATTCATCCACCCCCTTTTATTCATTACTGGGAAACTGGTCCCATTATATCCAGTCGGAGCCACCATCCCAAACGGAAAAGGAGTTGTATTAAGGTCCGGACCGGGTGGTTATCCCCCGATGTTGATGTAACAATTTTCAGGGCATCAATAGAACCTAATGCAAATTTAAGGGCTCCAACATGAAGATTCAAAGAATCCCAAGTGAATCAAGGTGTTAGTGTATAATATTAACTTAGGTTTTATTATCATTTCCCAAGGAAAAGTTGCAATTTTATTCATTTTGAACAAAATTACATATTGTACATGCTAAAAAGCATATGCATAAAACAACCGATCCTCGTGTCCAAGATCAATGAAAACTCATCAGAGAGTTTAGACTAGTCTACTCTTTTCTACCTTTCTTTTTTTCGACTTTCCGCCAACCACTAGAGTTGGGCATGGATGATACAACAATCATTTGATTCTCTTTTAAATTAATTGGGATTTCTTTATCAGAATATGAACTTTCTAATGCATGTGTTCATTTGGTACCACTTACTTCTTTTTCAGATGTAATCATCTCAATCTGTTGTTGTTGATCATAAGGCATTGGAACTAATGCATAATTATGCTCGACCTCATCCTTCTGTGAAGAGTCCTGGGATATATGATCATTTATGTTTGTGGTGTTTTTTGTGGTTTTTACACCTTCAGTTTCTGCTTCTTGAGTTTATGAAAATTTCCAACCTTTTGGCTTTTGAGGTTGTCTCTTTTTTCTTTTGGGATCTTTTTTAACTTTAGGACAAAGACTTTATAGATGAACGGTTTGAATATATGTACAATATCGAAAATACGTATTCTCATAGTCAAGGGGCTATGACCACTGTGGATTGTTGTGAAACAACAAAATGTGATTAGGTAAAACTTTACTAAGGTCTACTTCTACATAGATTCTAGAAAAGGTGAAAATTCCTTTTGAGACTCGATGTGCATCCACTTTTATGAATTTCCCCAAAGAGTTCCCAATTCCTTCTAATACTTTGTAATGACAAAAATGTAATGGTATACTATGTAACCTAACCCATGCAGGCATTTTGGATACCACCATGGTGTTTGCATCAAAACTTGGAAACCAAGGTATCATGAATATACTTGTATTGCCCCAAAACCATGGTCCCTCGTTTAATACATAATCATTATCTTTTGTTGTATCAAAAATTAGGTGTTATTATCATTACCATAAGAAAAAATAATAATGTAGATATACTATATTATATTATTATTAATATTACTATTATATACTTAGGGCATCATTGATTAGTCACAACCTTTCTTTTATTCCACTACATAATTGAATTATCTCCCATTATAGTTATACATTTATCTACATACGCTTCTCAATATTGGGTTTAAAGCCTCACGTGGTATCAGAGCATGTTTTTGGGCCTCATTCTGTTATGAAAGGGCCCAAATCATAAAATGTTAGAATCCTCAATGTCATGTACTTAGACCTAGTGATTTACATTAATGTTGCTTTGGATCTATACTCATTTTATGGGCATGATGGAATTTTTGGAGAAAATGGGAGATTATGAATGATGAAACAATCCATTATTTGTGTATGTAAGTCCATTCCCAAGCTCAAGAAAGGGATGATGTTGTATGTCCAAGAAATATGATGCATGGGAATGTCGCATCCATTCTAACCACACTAGATTGAGAAGGTTTTTGATACGTGTATATCATGTCATTTACAACAAAATATGCAAGTGCATTTTTTCAACCTTTTAGAGAAAATCTAGATTCTAAACCATGATTTCTAGGAAAAAAAAATTATTAGATGAATCCTAGAAACTTTTGAGAAGCACTTGCCATATATTGTATTGATTAAGAGGAGGGAATTAATATCCTAACGGTCAAGCAAGCTA
>APFE031016580.1:313421-349555 GCA_000404065.3 Pinus taeda | reverse complement strand
AAACAGATGGTTGCGTCCATACTGTGTCTACACGAGTCTATGATTATGATGTACTATGAAATCATTCTTGTATCAGAGTAGTAGTTAGTCTGTTAGTTAAAGTTTTTTTTATCTGAGTATGGAATGCCTACCTCAGTGATGATATAATCTTATACATGTATTTTGTGTTGAAAATTGCAGGTTCTGACTGGGCTCTCCACAAGATAATCCTTGAAATGATAAAGTACTTCACCCTTCCTAGATGATATAAAACCTTAATCTATTACAGACTTCGCACTTTAGGGGGCAATCTGTTACACTAAAATTTGTCACCATGACTATTTGCAGTTAGTATGGCTCCATCAACTGTCATACTATCCTCCTTTGCAAGTCTCATACCTCTGCTCTCCATGTCAAACTTCAAGAAAGAGAGAAAGTCTTTAAAAATCTATTTATCTCTGGGTACGCAGATTCTCTCTGCCTTACCTGCATGTACGCAACCCAAGTTCACAATACCTGCGTACTTGTACACTCTGTGTGTAAAGGGGTAGGTGCCCCCTGTAAAGGTCAAAAGGCGCGAGTTTCATCTTAAAAAAGTTACTTGTGGTCATTTCTAGAGCATTCTAGAAGATGGTTTGACGTGTATTGAGCACCTCCAGATGGTTCATGCATCCCTATGAAAGAGGAACTTATCCCATCAAGAGAGGAGCTACCCCATCCAAAAGAGGGAGTATCCCATTGATGTTGGACCTGAATTACTTCCTCTAGAACACTATAAATACATGCATTGGGCCAGAGGAGGGGAGGTTGAAAGCTGAACATTCAAAGGGTAAATGCTGCTGGATTTAGGACTTCCATTGTTGACTTGTGAGGAGAGATCACTATCCTTTCTTGTTGCCATATTGGGAGTGGGTGAGCTTGTCAAAGTAGAGGAAATCTCTTGTTGGACCCTGGGAGGAGCTTGCACAACACCAAGGCTCAGGTTGTAATGGTTTCTTTTGTTTCCTATTAATACAAATAAGTCCATTCTTCTCAATAATTTGTTATTTATGAGTTGTTTCATATACTCCTTGGTCTATATGTTAAATATGTTTTATTCTATGAGATATCCAGGTGCTATTTAATTGTTTGATTGTTAGTGAATGCAGGTTTCGGAGAGAAGGAGGAGCTCATCCGGATCAACGAGGCTGGACTACTACAACAGTGTTGGACTATAGGTAGGATCTAAACACTTGATTTCTTGTATGGTAAATGCATATTTAGAGAAGTATTGTTCTTAATTGTCTTGTTTGTCACTAGAAAGCCTTAAGCTTCTAGGGAGGTTGGTTTTGTCCGCAAGATTAACTCTTTCCGCATGACATACTCAAATGGGTTTTTTTTAGCTTATGAAACATCAAAAAAAAAAATTATAGCGAAAATGCCACGATGACCTATTTGGAGCAGCGAAACGCTAGAATCCAAAAGCTCTAATACCAAATGTTAGGAAACTAGCTTACAAAGAGACAAAAAAGATACATCAACGCCTTAGACTTCATCCTCTTCGAGGGGGAAACCTCCTTTACATTACACAAATGAACAATTCTTAGATGATACAAATGACTAAACCTCCCTTCTATATATAGGAGTCTAAGGGATCACAATATAATCAAGTCGACATAACAATAATAACATAAGGGCATAACAATAACAATAGTGGGTTTCTATGGGGCACACTAATAACAATATGGGGACAATAGGGGCACAATAATAACAATAAGGGATACAATGACAATAGTAATGGGGGAATCACTAGTATTATAGGGACCTAACATTGAAAATCCCCACAACCCTAAAGTATCTTCAAGGATTTCTCGTGTTGATAGGTTATTATCAAAATTTTGTTAAGAATTATGGGAAAATAGCAGCACCTATAACAACATTATTGAAGAAAGATTCATTTTTTTGGACTCTAGAATCAACTAAGTCCTTTGAACATCTTAAAGAGGAAATGTGCCAACCTCCTGTTTTAGCTACTCCAGAATTCACAAAAACCTTTATGGTGGAATGTGATGCCACAAGAAATGGAATTGGCATTGTTTTAATGCAAGAAGGAATACTCATTGATTTTGAAAGCCATCCAATCAAAGGAAAATGTTTACACAAACATATTTATGAGAAAGAAATGTTGGAAATAATAAATGACCTTAATCAATGGCACCCTTACCTAATGGGAAGACACTTCAGGCGAAAAACAGATCATGATAGTCTTAAATAATTTTTGGAATAAATATTATCTTCAGAAGAGCAACAAAAATGTGTCATTAAGATGTTGGGTTATGAATTTGAAATCATTTACAAAAAAGGGAAGAAAATTGTTGTTACAGATGCACTCTTAAGAATGGATGAGGATATGGAAGCATTTCTCTATGCCATTTCTATTTTCCAAATTGAATGGATAGGTAAAGAAAAGGAGGAATGGAAGAATGATGAATAGGTGTGGACACTCATTCAAAAGTTGTAGAAATATCCCAATATATTTGATACAATTATCTAGAAAAATGATTGATTATGGTACAAAGATCGCTTATGTCTATGTAAGAATTCCCAACGTAAACAAAATATTCTTTTGGAATTTGACGCCTCTCCTTTAGGAGGGAACTCGGGATTTTTAAAAACTTACCACATGGTTAGGAAGGAATTTTTTTGGGATGGCCTTAAATCTGATATTTAGACGTTTGTCGCAGAATGTTTGGTTTGCCATAAAAAATAAAGTTGAGACAATTAAGACCCCAGGTCTATTACAAACTTTGGTCATTCCAAGTCAGTGTTGGAAGGAGGTCTCAATGGAATTTACCATAGGTTTACTGAAGTCCGAAGGAAAGAGTGTCATCATGATGCTCGTTTAAATACTTACCAAGTGTGCATACGTTTTTGTGTTATCTCGTCCTTTTAAAACTGATACAATTTCTATTGCATTGATGGAAATAATTCAAAAGCTACATGGAAACCCAAATATTATTGTAAGTGATAGAGATTCCATTTTCACTGGAAATTTTTGGACGAAATTATTTTCTTTTCCTGGTACTCAATTAGCTCATAGATCATCTTATCATCCTCAATCTGATTGGAAAACTGATATAGTGAACACATGTTAGGAAGGATATCTTCGTTGCTTTGTATCTAATAAAAAATCAAAATGGATTAAGTGGTTTCCTCTAGATGAATGGTGGTGTAACACTTCCTTCCATACTGCAGCAAAAATGACCCCAGTTATGGTTAAGAGAATATTCTAAGGTTCAAGCATTATAATATCACATTAAGCATTAACAAAAAGTTCTCCAACTCTTAAAGGATAACCTCACTCTAGCACATAATTGAATGAAACAACAGGGATATCAACATCACGGTGAAAGAAGTTTTGACGTAAGCAACTGGGTGTGTTTACAACTACAACCATAGAAACAAATGTCTCTCAAGCAAGATATGAAGGATAATAAATTATCACCCAAGTACTATGGTCCTTACAAGGTGTTGCAAAATATTGGTACTATGGCATACAAATTGGAGTTCCTTGCATCTTTTCGAGTACACCCAGTTTTCCATGTTTCATAGTTAAAGAAGGTTATTGATGACAAGCTCCCAATTCAAACAATATTACTAGAACTTGACAATGAAGGAAAAATCATATTGGAGCCTAAAGTAGTCACGAAAAAATAAATTGACAACTATTGAATCAAGCAATTTCATAGTATCTCATTAAGTGGAAGAGATTACCCACTAATGATTCCACATGAAAGGATGAGAATTTTATATAGAAACATCCAGAACTAATCAAGCGTTGAGGACAACACTCTTTTTTAAGGAGAGGGGCATGTTAGGTCCCTATAATACTAGTGTACCTCCCTTATTGTTATTGTTACTGTAGTCCCATTATTGTTATTTTTGTGCCTGTGTAGCCCCCGTATTGTTATTGTTCTGCCCCATAAAATCCCACTATTGTTATTATTGTGCCCTTACATTATTATTTTTATGTAGGCTCTGATTATATTTTGACCCCTTAAAATCCTATATATACCAAGGAGGTCTTGTGATTTGAATCATCCAATAAGTTTTCATTTATGTGATGTAAAGGAGGTTTCCCCCTTGAAGAGGCTAATTTTCAAGTCGTTGATCTATCTTTCCTTTTGTTTTGTGATCTAGTTGCATAACAGATGCTCATATATTCTAATGATTCTCA
The DNA here is from genome assembly GCA_000404065.3 of Pinus taeda. NCBI lineage: Eukaryota > Viridiplantae > Streptophyta > Pinopsida > Pinales > Pinaceae > Pinus > Pinus taeda. The sequence continues at coordinate 345,360 of APFE031016580.1, read as the reverse complement.
CAATCCCACTTAAAAGATAATGATCTTCACACTAGGTTAGCTATGGTGGTTTGAAGTGACATTCATGACCTTTGAGCCTTAGTAGCTACCCAAAACATCCAAAAGTTGGGTACAGTGGTTTAAGGCATCATGTTCAACCCTATATTCCTAGAATATTTTTACTTCACAAAAGGATTATGTTCACCACCTTGACCATATCAAGGCCTTGAGACTCATTCACGATGTTAAAAACATTTTAAAAGCACAAACATCCTGTTGAGTCTTGAAAATGTCATTCATTTTCATTACACTTTCATTATTATGTCCATTATATCACCTCCATTTCACTACTATGTCACCACATTTATCTCACTTTCATTATCATTGGGCCACATTTATGTTTTTCCAATCTTTATTAATTCTAAGCCTTTTAAGTGAATTTGTGTTAAAAATTAGGAAATAATGTGCATAAGCTTATACCTAACCAATGGGTTGAGATTGTTGACATGTGTAGGTTGAAAGGAGGCTTCTAGAAGACCCTTATATGGCACTCTAAGGCCAATTTCGAATTTGAGTGGAAAGAATCATGGGATCATGAGGATATGTGTCACATCTCCTAATTGTATTGTAACTCTAAAAAGACATGTGTCTTATCAGTTCCTATTTTGATTAGGACTCTAGAGGTAGAGGGAAAGATTCATGGATTATCATTAATGAGATGGCTCTCATCTTTTTGTATAAATAGAAGATCTCTCTCCTTCATTTGTTAGTATTTTTTAGTCCCTAGTTCTTAAGATGGTAGTTTTTCCTTGATGGCTTTTGAAAGCTTTGGAGAGCTTTGTTTTTGTAATTTTGAAGAATTGAATAAAGCTTTGATGTTCTCAACATGGAAGGAGATGTGAAGTAGATGTCATGGAGCATATTAGAATGTAAGGTAGAGTAGATTTCATTTTGTAAATATTTGTTTTGATTTCATTATGTCATTTGATTGCTTTCAAGTTTGATAGATTAGATTTTTCATTCATGCAATTTTAATTCATGCAAGTGTGTTCAACCGGTTGATTGTAGATTAGTGATAACTATTGGCATATTTTCATCTTTTTGAAACTATTGGCATATGAGATCATCTTGTCCTTCCTGCTAACTTTCATTTTTTGGAGTTTTAATTCAGCATTGTCCTTTTCAAGTTGTGATTTGCTTATTTCTTTTTCTGCTAGTTAGACATCATACTGCTCATCAATTTATGATTTCTTTCTGTGGTCAAATGGCTATATCAGCAAAGAATCAGAATATTACTAACTGTATTGTGATTTAGTTGTCATATTACTTACTCATGGTTTCTTTCCATAAGGTAGATTGAGCTGAATGGAAAAGGACTAGAAGAGTTTAAGTAGTGTGATTAGTTCTTTTATGCAACTTACATTTAGATATCATATTGCTTGACATGTTCATGATTACTTCCCCAAGGTAGATTGAGCTGAAGGGTAAAGGATTTGAAGAATTCAAGTAGTGTGATTAGTTTCTTTTATGCAATTTACTTTCTTGAAAAGTTAGATGGCATATTGCTTAACTTGTTTATGATTACTTCCCAACAGATAGATTGAGCCGAAGGGCAAAGGATCTGAAAAGTCAAAGTAGTGTGAATTAGCTGCTTTGCTTTAAGTTTGAGTTGTTTTTCAAGTTTTTGTTTTCTTTTCATTTTCAGCAGCAAGGATACTGGGCCATTGTCATTAGTTCACCATTTGATGCATTTATTTTCTCTTAAGAATTGATTTCAGTTTAGTTGTTTTAAAGCTTTCTTTTTAAGCACTTTCAAGTTTAGAAACCATCACCGCCCACACTCCATACTTCACTTTCATCCTCGCCATCACACATTAGGGAAAGATAAATCCAAAAAAAAACTAAAGTAAGAAAAAGGTTAACTAAGCACATATGGTGCACCACACTTCATCAGTTTACGATACCCGGATTGATAATTTATGTAGAGCAATTTAAGACGTTAAATTGACTAGACACTGCTCCACAGTCAACCCAAGGGCAACATTGCCCTATAAACATAAATATGTGTCCTTTCAGCCACATGTGTGAGAGATGCTCTTCTAATGCATAGGAGAGAGAGAAAATGTGTGGTGAGATGAGTGGAATAATGCCACAAGGTCTCCTCCTTTTATATGAATCATGGAAGATAAGTAGGGGTGTGAAACACTATTTTGTTTGCTGGCCAACCTTGACAAATTGTCAAGAAATACAAATAAATTCATATCTCAATGAATACATGTCAGAAGCGAATGATCGTTAGAACAATCCTACACCTATCGATGAGAGGAATCCAAGAAAAATATCAGCTGCCATAAATGAGGTGACCCACATGGAGTTTGGCCCGAGTTTCCAATTTTAACACTCCCTCTCAACTAGGGAGAACTCCATTTGCTAATCCATTTGTTTGTATCTTTGCCATCAAATGCACTGCCCTGCATAGCTCTTCTCTGTTGAATTATGAAGAAGAAGAAATGATCAAGAATGTATCATACCATCCTCTACTGACCTGAAGTCTGTCCCAATGAAGAGAGTCTCATAACACTCTTATTGATCCGAAATCAATTCCAAATAAAGAGAGTGCCTCATACCACTCTTAGTTACCCGAAGTCAGTTCCAAAAGAGAGTGAGTTATATCACTCTTACTGATCCGAAGTCAGTTCCAATTGATCCCAGATCAATGTCATCCTAGCATAGGGAGTACAGTAGATACACAATGCGTCCATCGATACTACTATGGTCCCTATCCTCATTTCCCTACTCATTGGCCAGATGAGAGGTACTTCCCATGAGTCCCAGACCACATGGGTAGGATGTCTCGGCAAGAGAAGGTGAACCACTCATCCTGCCTACATGTCGCCACAGGGTATCACAGGGGAAGGCTGAATCATTCACCATGTACATAGCGCACCGCTAGGTGAGGGTGAGTCACCCTATGGTCGCTCATCGCTCCAAGAAGTACCCCAAGCCCCCAAAAGCTCGTAGAGCTCAATGTATGCATCATACAAGACCCTCATAAGAGGGTCTCTCTACAACTCCTAGTTGTTCTCGGAAAGCCAAGAATTTGACCTTTCCTAAGGGCTTCGTCAGAATGTCGGTGACCTGCTCATCAGTCCCAATATGGTGGAGCCATATTGCTCCTCGTTGTACCATATCCCGGATAAAGTGGTACCTGATATCGATGTGCTTGGAGCAATCATGAAATACAGGATTCTCTGATAAACGAATCCCACTCTGGTTGTCGAAAAGGATCACGGTAGTATCCAACGTATGTCCAAACAGCTCACTGAAGAGCTTCCTCAACTAGACAGCCTCATAGGAGGCCATACTCGCAACAATGTACCCTGCCTCGGCGGTGCTCAAAGCCACAGACTTTTGCTTCCTGCACATCTAGGATATCGAAGCAAAACCCAAAGAGAAACAACATCGGGAAGTGCTCTTTTGGTCCACCACACTGCCTGCCCAATCAGCATCGGAATAAGTGTTGCACGAAGCAGGGACGAAGCGGGGACATTTTTTGGAAGCGGGAACATGGAAGCGTCATTTTCCAAAAATCTAGGAAGTGAAGTGTCTGCGGAAGCATCTACTAGATAGATAGATAGGGGGTGGGGGGGGTGACGCTTCCTGCAACTATGGGAATAACCATGCAACCTCGCATCTTCGGCAGTGTATCTCAGTCTGTGAGTGATTGTGCCCCGAAGATATCTCAGTAGATTCTTGGCACCAATCCAATGTGAGTGATGAGGCTCAACAACATATTGGCTCAACGTGTTAACTGCAAAACATATATCCAGACGGGAGTTCACCAAGAACATCAATGCTCCTATGAGTTGATGATACTCATAAGCATTTCCCAAAACAGGTCCGACAGCACTACCACATAACTTTTTGAAGTTAAGCTCCATCGGGGTAGTCACGGGCTTGCAATCCACCATACCAAATCTCTCCAATATCTTCACCATGTATTTTCCTTGAGATAAGAAAATTTCTCCTGGATTTTGCTAGACCTCCAACCCTAGGAAATAGTGCATCATTCCTAGGTCCTTCATCTCAAATTTGGAAGCCAACTCCCTCATACATTTGTGAATGAGAGGGTCTGCACCTGTCAGAAAGAGGTCGTCAACATATAGCACCAGTATGAGAGGCTTATCATCTTCAACCTTAAAATAAAGGTTTGGATCAGCTTCACTCCTAGTGAATCCCAGCTTCATCAAGTAGCTATCGATCCTCGCATACCAAGCTCGAGGTGCTTGCTTCAGCCCATAGAGAGCTTTCTTCAACCTACATACATGAGATTCCAGATTATGAATCTCAAACCGATTAGACTTCTTCTTTAATTGAACCACGCAAGAACGCGGTCTTGACATCCATCTGATGTAGGTTCCAACCTTGCAAAGCTAGAAGGGCTATGATCGAGCAGATGGTGGTGTATCGGGCAATAGGTGCAAATATCTCATCATAATCTACACCTTCCTTTTGAGAGAAGCCTCGAGCAACAAAGCAAGCCTTGTACTTTTCGGCACTCCCATCAACTCCATGTTTGATTTTGTAAAGCCATTTCGAGGTGACAACTGTTTTGTCCTAAGGTCTGGGTACCACATCCCAGACATCATTCTTCATCATGGGCTCATATTCTTCATTCATAGCATCCTTCCATACTTGATGCTTCACGACTTCTTCGAACGATGAAGGCTCATTTTGAATGACAGTGCTCATAATGGTCAAGTATCCCTAATACTTGGTCGGCTTCTTACTTTCACGAAAAGTCCCTCTGGATGTAATATGTCTCTCAGCATCTTCAAGAGTCCCCCTAAGCCATGAGGGCCTCTTCCTAAAAGAGGAAGGCTCTTGCAGAGGGGGACCAATAAGATCCATAGGTTCTTCCACAACGGACATGGTCTCATCTTCCTTCTCATCTGGCTTCCTGGTGTTAGCTTCTTTATCTTTCCTAAGAATAGGAAGATTGTCAACCTTGCTAAGAGCCATATCTTCGTCAAAGGTGACATCAAGACTTATTTCGACTTCCCTTTGACTAGTCACATAGATTTTATAGCCCTTAGAAGTTTTGCTATAGCCCACAAAGATACCCTTCTTACCAGATGCACCCAACTTGCTTCTTTTCTCTTTCGGCACATGAAAATATACAGGACTTCCAAAAATTCTAAAATGAGAGACATCAGGTTTCTTACCAGTGAACATTTCTTCGGGAGTTTTGGAATCCAATGCTTGATGAGGGCATCGATTTTGAACATATACGACAGTATTCGCAGCTTCGGCCCATAGAAACTTTGGAAGCTTTTGATCATGAAGCATGGAACGAACAGCTTCCAAAATCGTACGGTTCTTCCTTTCAACCACACCATTCTTCTCAGGAGTGTATGGTGTTGTGGTCTCCCTCTTAATATCAGCTTCTTTGCAAAAGTCATGGAACTCATTGGATTCATACTTGGTCCCATTATCAGTCCTTAAAATCTTGATCCTCTTCTCAGTTTGATTCTCAATCAAGGCTTTGAAGTGACGAAACCAGGAGAACACTTCATCCTTCTTTTTTAAGAAGTATATCCAAGTCTTACGAGAATAATCATTTGTAAAAGTGAGATAATATAGATATCCTCCCAAAGAGTTCACGGGCATCATACCAAATATGTCGGAGTGAACCAACTACAAAATGTCTGAGGTCTTGTTATGGCTTGAGGGGAATGGTCCCCTTTTAAGCTTTCCTTCGGCACATCCCGGACATACACCTTCATGCTCTATTTTGAACTCGGGCATCCCTGTCAGCATTTGTCTCACATCGAGTAGAGCTTTATAATGAAGGTAGGAAAACCTTTGGTGCCATAGTTCAAACTGTAGAGATGTGTCACAAGACATGACTCCCAACGGACTTCCTCCAACTTGATATAAAGAGTCAACCCGGAACCCAAGAGTGAAAGCATCTTTAAAATTCTTTTTCCACACACATACCTTGCCATCGATAAAGACCACCTTGTAGCCTTTGTCTTCCATTGCAGAAATGGACACCAGGTCCTTCTTGAGATCAGGTACATATAGGACCTCTTGCAAGTGAATTGTGTTACCCTAATTTAGTTGAAGAGTAACATTCCCTACACCCTTTACGAGATAGGTGGAATTATCTCCAAGAATAATCTCCAAGTTTGTCTCCTTCTCTATCGGATTAGAGAGAGCTTCCTTGTAGCCAGTGAAGTGCCTTGAGGCACCACTATCAATAAGCCAATTACCCAACGAGTCCGGAGGAGAGATAGTGGAGAGGGTCGATATCAGATAATACTGATCTTTCTTATTGTTAACAACATTCGATTCATACCAATAGTTCCTTACTTTCTTAGAGGGTTGACCACTTCCCTGATTTCCCACATTCCTCTTTCCTTTGCCATTGAACCTGCTATTCCTTTGATTGTGGTTAGAGTTGCCCCTCGAGTGATCTTGATCATCATCATGTGATGTCTTGTTTCTATTTGGACACCCCCTCGCATAGTGGCCAAATTTATTGCAAACAAAGCATCTTCCTTTCCTTCCACCCTTCGATCCGGGCTTTCCTTTGAAATGACCATTAGACCTAGAATTATTTCTCCTTTTGGCATGAGAGGAGAAAGCAGTGGGGTTGCCTTTGCTTGAAGGCATTTCTTGCTCCACCATCCTTGTCTCTTCTTGAATGCATCTCGACATCAATTCTTCAAATCCCGAAATTCGATCATTGTTGAGAAGAGTGGTTCTAAATATGTACCATTTGGATGGGAGCCCTCCAAGGGTAGTGATACTTAGTTCCCTGTTAGGAATGACTTCTCCAATTGATAAGAGATCATTGTTGATCTCAATGATCCTTAAGAAGTAGGATCGAATATCTTCGTCCTTGCCCTTCTTAATATCCTTCAACTTATTTTTGAGGAACAAAACTTGATTTGCATCACTAACTTTAAACAAGCTTACCGGTCTATCGTAGATCTCCTTGGAGGTGTTCAACTCGGAAATGTAAGCCACCAGACGCTTGTCAATAGAGTCTCGGATGATCTTTTTCACTTAAACTTCACCCTTAGTGTACTTGTTCCTTGTAGCAGCCGGTGCATTTGATGGAGGCTCCAAAATTCTGCCCCTCACATAGTCCAACACTTCTTGCTCTTCCAATGTCAAATCAAGAGACATTTTCCATCCATGATAGTCAGCGTTCTCAGAAAGCATGTCTTCGGCCGGGAAGTGTGATGAGGAACCCATGAAGCCTTTTTTATTTTTCCAGTTATCTTCGGTGATTGCTCTTTCTCTTATTTGGGCTTTGTCTTCACCTCAGCTCTGATACCATGTTAATTTATGGTATGTTCTATGCTTAAGAGCAATTTACTTCAAATCTTCTTATTAGCCCTGTTGTCACACAGAATGTCTAGGCACCACGACAACGGCTCAAATCGGGGGTTGTCACTCTGACCCCCAATCTCTCTGTTTAAGTTGTCTCCCTACAGCAGCCTAAGGGAGGTAGACCCTATGGGAAAATGGAATGCAGAAGAACTAGTTGGGAAGCAACCAGTTCGGGAGACACAGTGAACCAACCAGGTACTTGATTAAGATTTAGCAAGACTTATAGGATTTGATTAGATTTTAAACGATTGATACCAATGCCTAATGGAGTCAACAATCTTGCTAAGGAAATTAAGACCAAGTAATCGATTAGCAATTGTTGCTTAGATGAATGACTATCTTATATGAAATGCAGATCCTAAAGCTAATGTGAGATGCAAGGATCTTGGTTAATTTTAGTTAAATGCCTATTTGAATTTGAATCCTTTGATCCTTTCTGTGTTGAGCCTGATTTCGTAGTAATTAGCAGAGAGAAGATAAGGTGGAACACACTAAGGCGTGATTAATGATATCTCTCCTTAAAATCTAACACACCCAGTGCCTCTGACACTACAGAGAGTTGTGGCTCTAACGACTGCAAGGTCACCATTTTAAGTACCATTAAGAGCAGGCTTCTCAAACAAAGATGGATGGATACCTATTTCTCTATCAACCAAGCTTGTGCTTGGAAGTAAATTTTATTTATGCAAAGCTAACTTACATGCAAATGTACTAGATGATGAGATGAAGTTAGACTCGAGGATTAAAAACACTTGTGTCGCAAAAGCCCTCAATTACCAAAATGAAATGTTCGCTTTATTGGATGAAGACTTAAAAATAAATCCCTGAAAATATCACAATTAAACCACAAGCTTATTTCAAATCTTTTCGATACAATTATAGCTCAAAGAGAACAAAAAATTCTTTGCAATTTAATATCAATCTCAACAGATGCTCAAAAAATACTCAGCTTAGGAAACAGAGATATGAAATATATTACCATTCCACGATAGAGTACTTCAACAATTACTTGAAAATTTTCGTAAAATATCTAACATGTAACAAACATCAATTAATTCAAGCAATTATGATAAATTTCAATAAACGCAAAATATTTAGCAATTAAATTTCTAGAGATCCAAATACTTAAAAAAACCATGAAATTTAAATGCTAATCAATTCACAATCCTAGAATTAGAATGATTTATGCTTAGTGACCCAAATCTAGGAAAATTTATCACTTTCCTATAGTCAATCTTTAGATACAAAAAAATTAAGTTTTAATGAATCTAACTAAAGTTTTATTTAAATGAAATCGAAAATTTAAAAACAAAAAAAAACAACAACAACAACTAAACCTAAACCCTAAGGTTGACACTAAAAGAAAAATATAAACTAATGGACACCCAAAAAAGAAAAAATCAAAAGTGTTTTTGTTTGTTTTATGTTCCTGCGGGTTTGGCGGCAGTAGAGAGAGTTTGACGGCAGCAGACATGAATGGAACTCGAGGGAAAAGGGAAATGCAACGATTGTTTGCAGATTAACGAAAGTAAAAGACGTCGGTCTGGAGGAGCAGAAAGGAAAGATGACAAAGGGAGGAGTGATGGAAGAAGGACTGACAGCGGGCTATGGCAGCGGCAAAGGGAGAGAGGCAAAAGCGATGGACGCAGATCTGGGTAGCCACTCGCAAGGAAGAGATCGAACAGCAAAGAGAAGGACGCAGGCAGTAGGGAGCTCGGGTAGCAGAAATCGCTGCGAGTGGAAGGGAAATCACGTGGATAGTAGGGATCTAAGATGCCTAAGGAGAAAAATGGAAAAACACAAGCAGGGTTAGCAAGGAAAAGGAAATCCGAAACTTCCAGAAAACTCTCAAAATGCAGACAGTACGAATATTTCGAAAAATTTCGGAAGGGAAAAACATAGCCCAAAAGGAGGCTCAATTCGGCAGCAAACAGAAAATTGGTAGGAAAAAAATAACCTAAGAAAATTTCCCAAAAATTTATGCTTAAAAGGATATATTCTTCTGCTTAAAATTTCCTTCCAAAACTTATGAATTTTTCAGAAAAATTGAAACCCTTTAGACTGTAAAACCTTTATAAGATTTTTTCCAGAATTAAAATAAAAAATTAATTAAAAAAAAAAAAAATCAAACCCTTGGACTGAAAAAACAGTGCTCCTACAAAAAATGGTTTTCAGGTAGATCTTACCCTCCAGGGCTTAGATCTGGCTTTAAATCAAAATTCACCTTCAGATCTACAACCTGTACCTGAAAACAAAAACACCCAGAACCCAAATATGCAAAAAATAAATAAAATAACAGAAACCCAAGTCAGAAAACCCAAACCAAATTACAGATCTATGCAAAAGAATGGTCGATATATCAGATCTGAGGAGTATGAGTCCAACTCCACTCCCAGATCTGATAATCTAAGGCTCTCAACGGCGAGATCTATCAATTTCCCACAAAAAAATTAACTTTTTTTAAATTTTAACGGAGGTGCTTAGCTCAAAACCCTTCATACATCACCAATAAAAATCTTATTATAAGCCTGGGATCAAATTAAGTTGGGTTCTTCAGAAAACACGAATCGGGAGTTGGCTGGTCCAACTGAAAACTTCTCCTAATACCCAAGGATCTAAAAATCAAAACTTTCCTGCAAAACTCAATTCAGCCATCAAAATAGAGCGATAAAATAATAATAAAATTTAGATAAATAAAGATACCTGCTATTACATTCAAAATTTAAATTATCACTTAAACTCCAGCGACTGAGCAAGATACCTATACTCAAATCACTCTTCAGAAGCTATTATCAATGGCTAAAAAGAAATTATGCATGAAAAACGACACATCTTACAGTATTTACATGAAGAGTAACACCGGGAAGATTAACCCCAAAGTCTTTCTTTATTATTCAAAAAAGATTACACGAGAGATTTTCGCTTAGCACACGACTCAAAGATCGAATGGATCAATTGACAAATGACCTCCTATTTAAAGATAAAACCTCCAATGGCTAGTTTGATTGATCCTCGTGACCGTTGATGAGGATTAAAGTTTCTTTTAATTTCATCCGTTGAAAAATTAAAGTCAAAAATTTGACTTTGACTTAATCCCCAGGGACCAAAGGCTTAAAATTTAGCAAAATAATTAATTTACCCTAATCCCGAGACCTTTCAAAATTTGATTTTTAAAGACCAACGAATTTTGCCTTTGGAGAATTTAAATTTACCTAGGACCTAGAATTAATTAAATTTCTGGCTTAGAATTTTAATTAATTTTTTGCCAAAAAATTTAATTAATTAGCCTATGAGGGGATAAATTATTTTTTTCCAACCCTCAAGACATTTTACATCATAATTTTCATATTTTTTACGTCATAAAGAGGAAAACCCATCTGTAATAGACCCTCATAGACAACCCATTTCTGCGACACATATAATCCAGCAGACCAAACAATTTGTAATAAAATAACTTAACCAAATAGTTAGAATTATTCCCAAATCACTTTTACATAGACTCAATCTATAACACTAGGACTCGCCTAAGATCCTAGTGACAAGATACATTCCAGCTTTGGGGTGAGACTGAAGGAAAACTCTGCCGATCATTCAAGAATGGATCGATGAGACAAAAAACCTCCCAGAATGTAGATCGTCACCAGAAAAGTAGGTTTACCTAGGCCATTACATACACGACAACGTTCTGTTGAGATTATTTCATCATATACATGTAGAATGGGTTTACATTATAACATCATAAACAGGTTGATGATGATCGCTGAACGGCACAAACACATCGATCAGGAGTTATAGCTTTTGCGAAAAAAGGGGTGTACTGCTATGGGTCGTTGACACGTAGTGGTCAACATCTAGCTCTACTTGGGGACACAGTTGTTGCACCGAACGAATGTGAAAATCCAGAATCTACATCCACGCAACACACAAGATAACATAAGTAGTGTCCATTCAAAAATCATTATATAACATTAAGCACAGGAAAGATATAAGCTCTTCATTTATTAACTATCTAGTAACATGAAAAGTAAATCTAATCCTAAAACATAAATAAAATGTTGAAATGAAAAGGGTAGGGTTAGAAAGACCAAAGGATGCCCCATGGCATCAGATGTCATCTTTGAAGAATAGCTTGAGCATTTGGCCATTTGCATGTAAGTCAAGTAGTTCGCCATCCAATCTGCTCAAGTGGATGAATTTGGCCCAGCAATGTCTCGGATAATGTATGGTCCCAACCACGAACTGTCAAATTTCTTATGTTTTCCTAGTTTTTCATTCTTGTGATCCCAAAAAGTACCATATCTCCAACCTGCAAAAATCTAGATCGAGATGATTTATCAAAGTTTTTCTTAATGTTAGATTGACTTTTACACATATTATCAAAAGTTTTCCTACGAGTTTCATCCAACTCCACTATCTAATCAATTATATTTTGAACAACACCTTTATTAGTAGAAAAATGTTGAAGGAGTTGATAAGTTGGCAATTTAAGGTGCACAGGTAAAGTTACATCCAAGCCATAAACTAATTCAAAGGGACTTTTACAAGTAGCTTTCTTTTTAGTAATCATATCTGCCCATAAAGCATATTTGATTTTACTGTCCCAAGATTGCTTATTATCTCCTACTATCTTCTTAATAATGGTTATAAGATTTTTATTACTTGATTCAGCGAGTCCATTACCCTGAGGATAGTAATTAGATGAATGAGATAAGAAAATGCCATACTTGAAACAAAAAGATGAAAATTTTTGAAGAACTAAAAGCCTTGGCATTATCAGTAGTGATCTTAGCAGGGACACCAAATCTAGTAATGATATTATTTTCAATGAAATTCATAATGACCTTTTCCATGGCATTCTTAGTGGGGATGGCTTCAACCCATTTAGTAAAATAATCAGTAGCAGTCAAAATCCATGAGTAGCCATTGCTAGAATTTTCATGAAACTTCCCAACGAAATCCAGACCCCAATGCCGAAAAGGTGCCTCCACAACCACAGGTTGTAAGAGCAGGGCAGCAAGCTTTTGCTTTCCAGTGAACAATTGGCAGGCTTGACAACTTCTAACAGACTTATGCACATCAGAAAAAAGCAGAGGCCAATAATAACCAGCTCTCAGAATTTTGTGTGCAGTAGTTCTAGTAGCATAATGACCACCAAAAAATCCCGAATGAAACTCAGAAATTAACTTCTTGGACTCAATTTCATCAACACACCGAAGTACAATGCCCTCGGGTTTTCTCCATTCAAGGCCATCCTTCATGAGGCAATACCTAGTGGCTTTTAATCTAAGAGCCCTTCTCTTATAAGCAACTAAATGGTTAGGACATGTAAGATTTAACAAGTAATAAATAATGTCCTTGTACCACTCATGCTCTCCTAATATTTGCAGCTCAAGTCAAGATGAATCGTTAACACAAATCAAACCAAGAGCTTTCTCATTACCTTCGGTCATCATTTCAACCAATCCTTGACCTTTGACTAGCTTGGCGGGTCTAATCTCTAAATCATATTCTTGTATTTTAGTAACCCACCTAGAACGAGTCCCTAAGCAATCAAATAGAGTTAATATATCTTTAACCACAGAATGTGGGACAAAAGCAATTATTTTGGAATAGCCCACATAAGATTTGAAATGCTTAAGAGATTTGACTAAGCCATAGGCCTGCTTTTCCATGGTAGTGTAATTTAATTCAGAATTTTGAAGTGCTCTACTCATGAAAGCAATAGGTTGCTCATGACCATCCTTATTTTTCTACAATAAGACACCAGCGATAGTAACTTCAAAGACGAAAGAGAAAATCATGAAATCCTTCGAGTAATCAGGACTAACTAAAACAGGAGTTTTTGCAATAGCACCTTTGATTTCCTGAAAAGCTTTTTTGCCATCTTCTTTCCATAAAAATTTTACATCCTTTTTTAGAAGACTTTGAATAGGCTTATAGCTACTTCTGCATAATTTGGAATAAATCTTCTAAGAAAAATTGTTTTCCAAGAAAAGATTTAAGGGATTTAAGATTATGGGGGAGAGAAATATTTTGGATTGCCTCAACTCTTTCAGGATCAATCTTGATTTCATCTTTAGAAATGATGTGACCAAGTAATTTCCCTTCAGTTGCTCCAAAAACAGACTTAGCCGGATTTAAGGAAATCCCATACTCTCTACATTTATCAAAAACTTGCCTAAGATGATCTATATGACTAATTCCATCCTTAAAAAAAAATAGTAAGATCATCCTGATAAATTTCAATAATCTTCCCAATTAAACCCTTGAAGGCATAATCCATAGCCCTTTGAAATGTAGCCCCAGCATTGGTTAATCCAATCGGCATTCTAATATATTCGAAAGTACCCCATGGTGTGGTGAATGTAGTTTTGTGACGATCCTCCTTTTTAACCCAAATACCTGATTATATCCAGAAAAACCATCTAGCAATGACATCATTTTCAGAACCAATTACTCTTTGCAACATAGTCTCCATGTTTGGCAAAGGGTAATTATCTTTCTTACACGCTAGATTAAGGTTTCGAAAATCAACACAAAGTCTAATTGTACCATTCTTTTTTCTAACAATCACTAGGTTGGAACACCATGTTGAATGCCTCTTTTGAGCGATAATTCCTGTCGCAAGCATCTTTGAAAGCTCCTTTTGAACCAAAGGGGCTAACTTAGGATTTATTTGCCTAAGCTTCTGATAAAAGGGTTTAGCATTTTCATCTTTCAAGGGAATAGTGTGCTCCATGACATCTTCCCTATAACCTTTTAATTCATCATAAGAAAATGTTAAAGCATCCTGATATTCATGAAGTAAATTGGTTAACTTTTTTCTTTCTTCATCATCAGTACCCTTACCAATTTTGATAATCTTGGGATCACTAGAGGTACCAATGTTTACCTCGATGAATTCGCCTGGATCCATTTTTTTCTTCTTTCATCTTTGTGGCATCATGCCAATCAAAGTGTTGTTCTAAATAAACAACATTCCTAGGAGTAGGATTTATAATATCTTCATGATCATTAGATCCATCCTCCTTAGAATCTATCTGAAAATTTTCAAACTCATCCAAATTATAAAGAAAACGAATCACTTGTTTCTCATCATTAAAAACTTGCCAATGTTCTGAATTATCTGGAACAGAAGGCCTAAATATAACTTCCACTTTTATCTTATCCTTGATCAATCCATCAAATAACTGCAAAGTAGAAGCAGCTACAGCAAGCTCATCTACCAAACTATTTTGTTCTCTCGGGATAGCTTCAAGGTCCAGAGCATCAAAGTATTCCATTGTATCCCATACAACACTTTGATAATTCCTTAACCTTTGATTTTTACATGTAAATTTATTTTTCATTTGCATGATAACTAAGTCAGAATCACCCTTGATGCTAAGCAACTTAACTCTTAAAGCCTTTGCCAACTCAAGACCCAACAACAAAGCTTCATATTTAGCAACGTTGTTGGTTGCTTCAAATTCCAATCAATAGGCAAACTTGAAAATATGACCAAGGGGAGATTTTAGTACTATTCTCGCACCTTTACCATGCCTAGACGACGCACCATCAAAATACATGTACCAAACTTTATCCTTGAGATCCCCAATATTTTTATCAACCTTATGATTAGGAAGAACTATGGAATTAGACAGAATAGCATAATTCCCAATGTCAGATTGTTCTTTAATTATCTCATTATGAGGCCTCTTAGGATCTTAAACATGGAATCTTCTCTCGGGCTCTCTATTGAGTCTTACAAACCCATCACCTCTAGAATAAGGAATCGTAGCATATGACCAATTCATTTCAATACTCCCTCCTAAGTCAGAGGCCCATTTTCTAGATAAAAGCATACCCCAAGCATCAGGACATCAACAACAACAATGTCCATAACAATCATAATGTCAAGGTAAACCGATAAATGAACTTGTAAATCCTTGATTAACGCATGAACTTCAATCTTCTTAGAATCCATGGCACATATATTGTAGTAAGGCCTAGAAACGCTTAAATTAAGTTGTTCCATGACCCTCTTGGTCATGACACAAGTTGATGCACCAAAATCCAACATACAATTATTCATAATATATCCATTAACCATCAAAGTAATAAAGAATGGTTGATGATCCTTGTTATTTGAATTCAAACTTTACAAATATATAGGAGCATCATGATAATCAGCTTCAAGTGCCTTCTGTTGAGAAACATTCACTTGAGGAGCTTCAATAGCTTTTAGTAACTTAGCCCTTTGGGAAGGAATCTTCGCAATTTCGGCGACACGAACCCAGATTTTTGCATTATTAAACCAACTTCCCAAATCAATATCTAATCTAGAGTTTGAACCCGAGTTAAGACTTCAAAGGGGAATTTGATTCCCACTTTGATCTTTATCTTTCTTTGATACGTTAAACCCTTACCTTTAGCAATTTCCATGACTTGCTCTAGAAAAGGCTTTTCACCAAATAATTTAACCATCATATCAGTTTCATGATCAAAATTATTTATACTAAAAGCTGATGTGGAAGGCCTAACATCTTGACTATTTTCCTTAACTTCCATCCAATCTTCCATAGACAAAGAAAACTCTTTATCCACTACATTTATTTGATTACTTGCCCCAAACCTACCACTATCCAAAAAAAAATTTAACTGTGGGGCAACTAGCCTCCTCATGAAGAGCATCACAAGCCCGACAATAAGGTGGAGCTTCATCAACCAAATTAGTAGATTCAAGTGGATTAGGTGGTCTCTGCCCACTAGATTGACCTTTCTTCTGCCAATTACTATTTCGATTATTATTATTATTTCTAGGCTGGAAATTCTGTGTTTAAGCTCTTTCCAATTGAACCAACCTAAACTGCAAAGTAGATATCTCCTTAGCATGATTAGAGATTAATTTCACTTGGTTAAGCTCCATGCTTTCAGATTCTTTAACCTCTTTTCCTTTAGATTCTTTCAATTTTGTTGAAGCCCTATCAAAACCTGGGATTTCAGACTTCC
This sequence comes from Pinus taeda, assembly GCA_000404065.3. Lineage (NCBI taxonomy): Eukaryota > Viridiplantae > Streptophyta > Pinopsida > Pinales > Pinaceae > Pinus > Pinus taeda. The sequence goes on along the minus strand of APFE031016580.1, from coordinate 328,986 downwards.
CAGATGCCTTCTTATATTTTTCAAGCCCTACCGCTAAAGCTTGACAATCCCTATAATTAGGAAGTTTAGCATGCCTTAATTCATAAGAGGGATCATGGCTAAAAGGATCAATATAGAAGTCCCGAAGAGATTTATCAGGAGGTTTATAATCTTGAGGTAACTCCTTGATAATATCATTGAACCTCTTATTAAATTCTTCTACAGTCTCATTTTCTTTCTTTTTAATGACACTAATAGCTTCTACAAGATGTCTTTCTTCTCTCTTATCTCCATACTTTTCCTTAATGGCATTAATAATCGATTACAAAGAATCAAATGAATTATGAGGCTTTTCCGTAAACCAATCTAAAGCATCCCCCTCCAAGGTAAGAACAAAAAGGCACATTTTTACATCTTCATGATTATAATCATCAGCCCTCGCATACTTACCCAGCCAAGAACCAAAATCTTTCAGATGAGCATTAACACTAATTACATTATTGCCCTAAAAGGAAGGCAATTTATCCATCCCATAGTCTGGAAGATCATTGGGATAACCTTGAATGTTAGCAAAGTTACAAGGGGCGAACACGTCCATGATGTTGTGCTCAACCGGGTTAGGAAAAAGCAAATGGATATCAGAGAGAGCTTCTTGTTCGAGATTAACAAGAAGGGTATGAGAAGAGAGTTTGTGTAATCGTACTATGAGAGCCCTTTCAGGGTCAGAAGCAGGATTAACCAAACTGCTTGGATGTCTTCTAGTACACACTCTTGCAGAAGATAGAGAAAGTGGAGTCGCCACTCAAACAAAAATCTAACTTGAAATAAACCAAAAGCAAGGAACTAAGGGCAAGGAACTTATCCTAGCAAGAGATGAAAGGATGAGAAGAATGAAATGAGATGAATGTCGAATGTCGTAAAGTCAAATTCCGAGAAATTCATTCCCCGGCAACGGTGCCAAAAAATGTTGTCGCACCAAATGTCTATGCACCACGACAACAGCTCAGATCGGAGGCTGTCACTCTGATCCCCAATCTCTCCACTTAAATTGTCTCCTACAGCAGGGTAAGGGTGGTAGACCCTATGGAAAAATGCAATGAAGAAGAACTAGTTGGGAACCAACCAGTTCGGGAGACAAAGTGAAGTGACCAAGTACTTGATTAAGATTTAGCAAGACTTATAGGATTTGATTAGATTTTAAACGATTGATACAAGTGCCTTATGGAGCCAACGATTTTGCTAAGGAAATTAAGACCAAGTAATTGATTAGCAACTGTTGCTTTGATGAATGACTATCTTATATGAAATGCAGATCCTAAAGCTAATGTGAGATGCAAGAATCTTGGTTAATATTAGTTAAATGTCTACTTGAATTTGAATCCTTCGATCCTTTCTGTGTTGAGCCTAATTTCATAGTAATTGGTTGAGAGAAGATAAGGTGTGATTAACGATACCTCTCCTTAAAATCTAACATACCCGGTGCCTCCGGTGCTACACAAAGTTGTGGCTCTGATGACTGCAAGGTCAACGTTTGAAGTACTATTAAAAGCAAGCTTCTCAACCAAAGATGGATGGATACCTATTTCTCTATCAACCAAGCTTATGCTTGGAAGTAAATTTTATTTATGCAAATGCACTAGGTGATGAGATGAAGTTAGACTCGAGAATTAAAAACACTTGTGTCGCAAAAGCCCTCAATTACCAAAATGTAATATTCGCTTTATTAGATGAAGACTTAAAAATAAACCCCTAAAAATATCACAATTAAACCACAAGCTTAGTTCAAATCTTTTTTATACAATTATAGCTCAAAGAGAACAAAAAAATTTTTGCAATTTAATATCAATGTCAACAGATGCTCAAAAAATACTCAGCTTAAGAAACAAAGATATGCAATTTATTACCATTCCACGACAGAGTACTTTAACAATTACTTGAAAATATTCGCAAAATATCTAACATGTAACGAACATCAATTAATTCAAGCAATGACGATCAATTTCAATAGACGCAAAATATTATAGCAATTAAATTTCTAGAGATCCAAATACTTTAAAAAACCATGAAATTTAAATGCTAATCAATTCACAATCCTAGAATTAAAATGATTTATGCTTAGTGACCCAACTCTAGGAAAATTTATCACTTTCTTATAGTCAATCTTTAGATACAAAAAATTTAAGCGTGTTTAACTATAGAGAAATGAAAAATGTTAATACCACAAAAAATTTCTTCAGATTTTACCCTTAACACAAAAAGACACCAAGAAGGAACTTTAAATTAACGATTTAATTATTCCTGAGGAGAAATTCTTCGATGTGCTAAGTTTTATGAAGCGGTAAATGATCAATTAAGATTTTTTTTAACGTGACCAAAACAAATCAAGATGATTTAATAATTTAAAAAAAAAAAATTAATTGGCTAGAGGCCACATAAAAAAATTTAAATCTTTAAATGCAAAAAATTACTTTTGATTTAAATTTTTAGTCACATGAATTTTATTTTATTTTTTAGGGTTTTGGAATTTTTTATGATTTTTTAGCTTTAGAGTTTTTTTTTTAAATCATAAATTTAAAAATTAAAAAAAAAGGTGGAATAAAATCAAATTAAAATATCAAAAATAAAAACCAAATCGATTTTTTTTTTTAATTTTAATGAATCTAACTAAAGTTTTATTTAAATGAAATTGAAATTTTAAAAAAGAAAGAACTAAACCTAAACCCTAACCATGACACTAAAAGAAAAATATAAACTAATGGGCACCCAAAAAAGAGAAAATCGAAAGTGTTTTTGCTTGTTTTATGTTCTTGCAGGTTTGGCGACAGCAGAGAGTTCGACGGCAGTGGACATGAATGGAGCTCGAGGGAAAAGGGAACGCAACGATTGTTTGCAGGTTGATGGAAGTGAAAGACGCAGGTCTGGACGAGCGGAAAGGAAAGACGGCAAAGGGAGGAGCGATGGAAGAAGGACTGACAGCGGGCTATGGTAGCAGCAAAGGGAGAGAGGCAAGAGCGATGGACGCAGATCTGGGTAGCCGTTGGGAAGGAAGAGATCGAACAGCAAAAAGAAGGACGCAGGCAGCAGGGAACTCAAGTAGCAGAAATGGTTGCGAGTGGAAGGGAAATCAAGAGGAGAGTAGGGATCTGAGATGCCTAAGGAGAAAAAGGGAAAAACGCAAGCAAGGTTAGTAGGGAAAAGGAAATCCAAAATTTCCAGAAAACACTCGAAATGCAGACAGTACAAACATTTCGAAAATTTTTGGAAGGGAAAAACATAGCCCAAAAGGAGGCTCAATTCGGCAGCAAACAGAAAAATGGTAGCCAAAAAAATATCTAAGAAAATTTCCCAAAAAATTTTGCTTAAAAGGAATTAAAATTTCCTTTCCAAAACTTATGAATTTTTCAGAAAATTTGAAACCCTTCAAACTGTAAAACCCTTATAAGATTTTTTCCAGAATAAAAAATTAAAATTAAAAAATTAAAAAAAATAAAAATAAAGTTTCAAACCCTTAGACTGGAAAAAAGAGTGCTCCTGCAAAAAATGGTTTTGAGGCCAGATCTTACCCTCCAGTGCCTAGATCTGGCTTCAAATCAAACTTTACCTTCAGATCTGCAACTTGTACCTGAAAACAAAAACACCCAGAACCCAAATATGCAAAAAATAAATAAAATTCGATAAATTCAAGTCAGAAAACCCAAAAGAAATTATAGATCTATGCAGAAGAATGGTAGATCTATCAAATTTGAGTATGAGTCCAACTCTGCTCCCAAATCTAATAATCTAAGGCTCTCAACAGCCAGATCTATCAATTTCCCAGACAATAATTAAATTTTTTTAAATTTTAAAGGAGGTGCTTATAGCTCAAAACCCTTCATGCATCACCAATAAAAATCTTATGATAAGTCTGGGATCAAAGTAAGTTGGGCTCTTCAGAAAACATGGATCGGGAGTTGGATGGTCCAACTAAAACTTCCCCTAACGCCCGAGGATCTAAAAATCAAGACTTTCCTACAAAACTCAATTCAAGCATCAAAATAGAGCGAGAAAATAATAATAAAATTTAGATAAATAGAGATACCTGCAATTACATTCAAATTTTAAATTATCACTTAAACCCCAGCGACTGAGCAAGATACCTGTACTCAAATCACTCTTCAGAAGCTATTATCAATGGCTAAAAAAAATTTATGCATGAAAAATGACACATCTTACAGTATTTCCATCAAAAGCAACACCAGCGAAGATTAACCCCAAAGTCTTTCTTTATTATTCAAAAAATATTACACGAGCGCTTTTCGATTAACACACGACTCAAAGATCTGATGGATCAACTGACAAATGACCTCCTATTTAAAGATAAATCCTTCAACGGCTAGTTCGAGTGATCCTCGTCAAAGCAATCTCGACCGTTGATGAGGATTAAAATTTTTTTTAATCTCATCCGTTGAAAAATTAAATTCTTGAGGAAATTCAAATTTTTTTCAATTAAATGCATTTTAATTTACTCAAAAATAAAAATTTTGAGTTAATTTCCTCAAAAATTTGACTTTGACCTAATTCCTAGGGACCAAAGGCATAAAATTTAGCAAAATAATTAATTTACCTTAGTCCCGGAACCTTTTAAAATTTAATTTTTAAGAACCGACGAATTTTGCCTTTCGAGAATTTAAATTTACCTAGGACCTAGAATTAATTAAATTTCTGGCTTAGGATTTTAATTAATTTTTTGCCAGAAAATTTAATTAATTAACCTATGAGGGGATAAATTATATTTTTCCAACCCTCAAGATACTTTATATCATAATTTTCATAGTTTTTACATCATAAGGGGAAAACCCCATCTGTAATAGACCCTCACAAACTACCCATTTCAGCAACACAAATATAATCCAGCAGACCAAGCAATTTGTAATAAAATAACCTAACCAAATAGTTAAGATTATTCTCAAATAACTTTTACATAGACTTGATCTATAACACTAGGACTCGCACAAGATCCCGGTGACAAGATACATTCCAACTTTGGGGTGAGACTGAAGGAAAACCCTATCGACCATTCAAGAATGGATCAATGAGACAAAAAACCTCCCAGGATGTAGTTCGTCACCAGAAAAGTAGGTTTACCTAGGTTATTACATACATGACACAGTTCTGCTGAGATTATTTACATCATATACATGCAAAATGGGTTTACATTATAACATGATAATCAGGCTGATGATAATAGTTGAACGGCATAGATACATCGATCAGGTGCTATCCCTTTTGCGAAAAAAGGGTGTGTACTGCTATGGGTCATTGACACGTAGTGGTCAACAAGCCCAATATCAATTTCCAGTATAGCAATCACATTAACATGATAGTAAAATGCAGATAGAACATAAATGTAAACAACAAAAGACAAGCCAAGACAAGAGACACAAGATGTGGCACCAACCAAAGACAAACCCCAATGCGGGGAAACCCTTAGAACAATTCTTCTCTATTCTTCAATAATTCGGCAGAAAGAGAGAGATAGTACAATATCACAAATCTGTGATTTTACAACAGCAACAATAAGACCCTAACCAGCAAAGTCAAAGCTAGTCAAACAGCGCCCAAATGACCTCAAGTCAACCTTAAAGAACTCGGTCTTCAACAACAAGCATAGGAAACCCCAAACAGTCCACAATACCCAGTCAAACAGTAGTCAATGCATCAGCAATTCTGCAGTCAGCCCTAACCAGTCAATGTTGGTCAAATCTGTGGTCAAACAAGTCAACGTTTGACTTTCCAATAATGAGGCTAGCCTAGGATAGGCTGACCAACACAAAAGCATAGTCAAACCTCCTCTTCATTGGTCAACGCATGCAAAATACAACCTTGCTGCTCCACAGTCAACCCCAGGTCAACATTGCCCTAAAATTAGAAATTTGAGTCCTTCTTTCAACCACACGTGTGAGAGATGTTCTTCTAATGCGTAGGAGAGAGAGAAAATGTGGTGAGATGAGTGGAATAAAGCCACAAGGTTTGCTCCTTTTATATGAATTGTGGAGGATAAGTTGGGGGTGTGAAACACCTTTTATTTGTTGGTCGACCTTGACAAATTGTCAAGAAATATAAATAAATTCATATCTCCATGAATACATGTCAAAATCGGATGATCGTTAGATCAATCCTACACCTCTCAATGAGAGGAATCCAAGAAAAATATTAGTTGCCATAAGTGAGGTGACCCACATGGAGTTTGGCCCTAGTTGCCAATTTTAACATTATTCAAGAAGCAAAATTGATCTAGGGTTTCTGTTGTGAAGAAAAGAGTTGTAGACCTATAAGGAGACACTGAAATTCTGAAGTAAGCCAAGAAGAGAAAGAAGAATAGCAGCTTTGATCTAAGGGAGAAGAGGAGGTTTGTGACTTGGTCTTGAAGGGTTCTAATGTCAAGGGTCTTTTTCATGGTCTTGGAATTTTTCAATTGAAGGTTCTATAAGAAGAATTTGTTTGGGTTTTCCTCTCAAAGAGTGAGGTTTTGGCCTTGGATGATAGCCTACATACTGTGTCTTTTGTCTCCTTTATTGTTCATGCAATGGTAATTGTCTTGATGAAAAGAACACTATAATAACATAAGCAAGAGAAGATTATAATCAAGAAGTGAAAAAGCTCTCACAAGCAATTATCAAGATAGAGAAATCACCTAACTGTTGATGCCCTAGATTTCTCAACAAGGAGATCCAGATCAACCAAGGAGATCAAGTATAGATCTAGGGCCTAATCAAATGGATCAAATCTAGAGAATGTTGTAACTGTAAATTTCTCAATTGGGCCATGTTGAGAAATTTAGGGCAGAGGTAAGAGGTGGTTTCACTAGAAGTGATGACTGCTTGTGAATACTTTTTACTTCTTTTGGTTAGGTTCTTCTTTAGCTTTTGATTATTAGAGTGTTTACTTCATCAAGCAACTATCAAAACATAAACAATAATGAGACAAGGGACACAAGATGTAGGCAATCCGTTAGGGCCAAAACCTCTCCAACTTGAGAGGACAACCCAAACGAATTCTTCTTCTTATAGAATCTTCAAGTGATGAATTCCAAGACCAAGACCCTTGACCTACTAACCTCTCTAAGACCAAGTCACAAGACCTTTTTCACAGTTTCTCCTTCTTGCCCAAGTCAACACTAGTCAAACTGACTTCTTGCACTGCTAATCTCGGCTACTCTGAAATGTCGGCCCTTTTCCACAGTCCTACAATTCTCGAGTTGCCTGAACCTCTGCAATTCCACACGTGTGAGCTGATTGGAGGAGTTTGGTGATGCTTTCCTTCTTTGCTTGACTTGGAGACTTCTCTTTGTGATTTCGGCTAGCAAGAACGTTGGTTTGGTGATCTCCTTCATGGCTTCTTCAAGAACTGATATAACCCTACTGCAGAAACCCTAATCTCTGTCACACATGCGAGGAAGATGACCCAAAATAGTGCCAAAAACTCTTCACTCTCCTTCCCTTTCCTTTCGCTGGTTATGAGGCTGCCTTCTAGTGATTTCTTGCACTTCTTGAATTTCAGATGCTTGAATGAATGCCCAACAAGTGAGGTCGAGTCCTCCTTAATATAGTAGTTTGTCCATGCTAAATAAGGCGACTTGTGCTTGTGACTAGGCCGACATCCTCTTCTAGAATGATCTTCATCTCCTTTTGAAGGCCAACTAGATGAAATACTTGTGACAAGGTCTTGGAGGGTTTATGACTCAAATAAATTCTCTTTTACAATATATAACATGCCCAAATGGGTTTTCAATACATGACATTGACTCAATCGATTTTCTGACTTAATGACCAAACCTAATAGCTCACAATGGGAGCCTGATCTACAAAAATAAAATTCCTTGAGCATGAAACCCACGCCTCAAGCATTAAATACTTTTATTTTTCTTTTTTTCATTAATTATAAAAAATCATAATTATCCATGTTATTATGAAGACCGAACCTAGTTACATATTTCAATAGGCCATTATCCCAAGACTGGAGCCCAAGTAAGTTTTGATTAGGATTCAATGGAGAACTGATTTGATTGGGCAGAATTTGTATATGTCGCATGTGACTGAGATTGGTTGTAATTTTGCTTCCGCTGAATAATTGTGTTAAGAACCTAGTTGTGCATTTATTCTGTAGATCTGTGATAAATCTGCTAGGAACTAATTGCCAAGTGCTAGGTTCAGGATTTAACACTCCAAATGGCAACAGACCGGTTTTCTTCCTTGCATGAGGACTGCCCCCATTGCATACCTACTCACAATTGTTGGTAGTTGTAGATTGGGCATGGTCAAATACCAGTGCATGGCTGCTTTTTCTTTCCAGCTCTTCGAGACCTCTCCTGTTCCTTGCCCCAGTGGAAACCTTTTCCCGTAGCTGTTACAGAATGAAGTGAGGTAGTTGTGGCTGAAAATTATAGAATTAACTTTCTCAGATACTGGGCTTCACTGAAACTCCCCTATATCACAGACCAAGACATGGGGTTATAAGTTATAACAGATACAGTTCACTACAAGTAGACATTTGTTCATGGTGCCTCTTGTGACTAGAATATCTAGAGGCTGTACATAAGAGGTGATGAGCCTGAATTGAGTCGAAGCTTCAAGTGATGTTCCATTGCAACAGCAAGCAATAGAAAATCTAAGGTAAAGCTTACAACATTTCTGTTTCTCCTTTCTATTGTAGTATTAACATCAACCTTGTGGAAGCATTTACTATGTTATCTGAGATCAAGGGTTCTTCCTGTATTAAAAATTTCCATCAAAACCTGTATGTCATTGATCTTTTTCATGAAGACCATTCCTTATGAGTCATGACTTACTGGATGATCACTTACTAGCTGTGTTTAAGATTTAAAAAATAAATGGGTTTATCAATCAATCATCAACCCTACCATAATAGCATTAGGAAATGACTACAACTCAGGTAGGGAACATTAGATGTAAATAAGAATGAATTGCCAATAGAACCTGTCCCATTCAAGAGATACATATCAGAAACTGTTAATTCTAGATCATCAAAGCACAAAGTGGTTGGGATGCAACACTAGGTGTAACAGATATTAAAATGAACATACTTATAAAGATTTTGTGTATGACATCAAATTTTGCTGGAGAATTTCAAAGAGAACATTTCAATTTTCAATTCTGCATTGATATATGTTTGATTTTCTAAAACCAGAAAATACATATAAGAAATTTTCACTTAAAAGCTGTTAGTCACAGAGAAAAAAACTACATCTACATGTAAAAATCTAAGCCTACTCTGCATCAGACAAAATATTTGAGACACAATAATATCTCACTTGCAAAAAGTATAAATCACATTGGTATTCGAACAACATAACTTATTTTTTCTAAGGTCCCGATTCCAGCTTATTTACTAGCTACAAACAAGTAAAATTATAAAATAAAATTTCATGTGTACCTGGCAGTTGTCGCAAATATATCTTTCTCTGCAGGATTAAACCGTACAGAAATGACAGTATCAGACCCCCAAGCAAAACTGTTTATCGGTTCTGACCTTTTCTCAACAACAAGAATTGTGTTAGGAGTTTGGAAAGAAAATAATTCAGCAATGACAATTATTGTGACAAGAAATACCTGTCACGATCCCAAATGTCAACTTGAGCCCCACCAGTTGCAAACACATTACTATCCCACTGGTAATCTACAGCCCTGTCAATGGCCAGAAGGAAAAAGTTATATATATAATGCAAATTTGTAAGAAAGTAAGACCACTGCTAAACATCAATTCCAAGTTAATCATATATTTTTTCCTTAAATGGTCTAGCACAGAGAAATTTCATAGGTATATCTATTTTTAAAACATGATGGATGAAGGGAAAAATGGCCTACATATGCCATATACTTTAAATGTATTACCTGATCTACAATTTTGTTTCCAAGCAGCAGATAGTGATGGGAGGAATGTATTAGTTGAACTAGCAAGTTGCTTCCAGTCAGCAGACAGTGATGGGAGGAAATCAAAATTATTTTCAGATGCAACTATATGTAAGATTTCAGCCGCAATGGATGTTAGACACTAACTTCTAGATTTTGCAATATTCAAAATGAGATAAGAAATAAGAACTACTAACACCCTCCATGCTCATTTAATGAGTTCACTTAGCAATTTATTGGTCAGATGTACTCATTAAATGGCCCAAATACAACTTCCCCTTTCTTTTATTAACTCAAATATGTTACAACTGTTTAGAAGGGGCTAGTAGCTAGTAAATAAGTTGGACCTTAGTTGCTCCAGTCTTGGGATAATGGCCCAAATATAACTTCTCCATTTTCTTTTATCAACTCAAATATGTTACAACGGTTTACAAGGGACCAACGACGACTAAACCTGTGTGCTGCCCAAATGTACAAAATGCGGTAGTCGTTGACCCATCCCAACACACCTACCCAGAACACCAAGTTCCACAACTAAGGCATGCCCAACCAGAAAACCCCAAACTCGGCGTGCCAACAAAACTCATAAAACCAACCCTCCGACATGCGCAAAAACTTCATTCGCTTGGGCGAACCTCTCTTTTCTGTGATCGCGTCGTTTATTGTTTTCCCTTGTCGTGTCATGTGCCCTTCATTTTTGCATTTATGTTTTACATTTGAGAGAACTTGTCTTGTCGTGTGCTCCATTCATGCCCCGTTCCAAGTTGCGCGAACCTTTACTTAAACTCATGCAAACACCCTCCACTCCAACCAATGTGTCATTTCATCTTTCAGTCGATCTATTGGTTGGTCGTGCAGGCACCCCTGTCATGCAGGCTGACTCACTGTTTGCTTCGTTCACAGTGCACAATTCACACACCTTCACTTCGCATCATACTTCGCTTGCACGTCGTGCCAACCAACTCACCCATGTTGTTAGTGTCAACCCACGCCCGTTTCATTCGGTCCACACTTGTGCACATCTCACCCGGTCTACCTGTCGTTGTGTCATGCAAGTCTCCTGTGGGCGCTGTTAGTGTCAGTCAGTTCAGCCTGTCACCAGTGATCAAATATGCTCTTACAAGGTGTTGTTAGAGCGTCAAGTCAAATTCTTGTCATTTCAGTGAGTCTTCAAATAAAAAATTGGTCACTGATTGTTGTGTCTAGGTCACTTACTCATGGTCTTCATCACTCATCATGGTCATTGTCTTCTTCGAGGTATCATATTTTCATTTAAGTGTCTTGGATCACGAAATGGTTAAATTCCTCATTTTAGGTCATGGTCTAGGGTTTCACTCCATGTGTCATCATGATACCATATGTCAAAACAAAAACATGTCCATCATGTGATTCAGTGGGTAAAGGGAGTTAGCAGCTTAGGGAAAGCAAAATAAAGTTAAAGGTAATGTTTTATTTCAAATAAGACAAATCTGCAATACACTACCTCGTCTGATCATTTCTCAAAGGGACATAGGATGTCATGTGTTATGTAAAAATTAGTCAGATTAGGTTTATAATTTAATTTTCAATTAAACTAGCCGAAAGGGCACGATCATAAGATCATGCCCTTTCCCCAAAGGGTGTCCATGGTAGTATATAAGCCAGGAACCACATTTGTAATCAACATTATCTGTCAATTAATCAATAATACATATTTATAGATATACATTTCTCTGTGTATCAAAGGTTCTCTGTTCCATTGGCATCAAAGCGTACGACCCTCGACCTGCAACCAATGTTGTTCTGTTGCCTTCCACTTGCAATACATCATATTGCCGCCACCTCCGTCCGCTATACACCTTCCGTCCACTGCCGTGCTCACACCGTGGTCTCTGTTCTGTGTGGCTACCCTTGTTGTCCGCTTGCCGCACCGCATCCTGCTGTTTCGTCCATCAGCTAACATAAGCCGCAAATTGTGCTCCCTGTTTCATTGCGGTGGGCTGCCATGAAGGTTTTTTTTTTGTGAACTGTCAAACAGCGTGACGGATTAGTCACGTAACTGTCTGTATGAAATATATAATATATATACTATATAATATAATTCTATATAAGTTATATATAATATATATTATAATTTAATTATAGGTTATATAATATATAACTTTAACTTAGTTATAAGTTATATTTATATAGAAGCTAATTAAATTAATTTTAAAAAAACAAACAAACAAACAAACAACTTATGTCATATAATTAATTAAAATATATATATATATATATATTTAAGCTGGCAGATAAATACACGCCCCCGCAAACCCGCTCAATGTCGACAATGACAATGGCGGATTTTCAAAAAAAATTGTTGGATTCGGAGCATAAGATAAATAACAACCACAATGAAGTCAGTAAAAGATTAAATGAATTCCAAATCAAGCTTGTGGAGCAGGCTGACGAAATCAAAAGTCTTCAGGATACGACAAATCGAATAGAAATAAAGATGGAAAATCAACATGTCCAAACAGAAGTAAACATCAGAGATGCCTTAACAATGTTGAAACTTCTGTGTAAAAGGTCAAATTGTACACCCGAACAACTACTAAAAGAAAGTGAAGAGAATCAAGAACACATCTCATCAGATTCAACAAAGTCAACAGACTCTCATGAAAAGGTTGAATCCCCAAAAAAATCAGCGACACCCCACCAAGAAGCGAGTAACACGGCCTTTACAAACAAGCAACTTTGGGATACCTTTACTAATCAACACCCTTTTTTCGCTCAACCATTAGCAACATACCAGCGACGGGCAAAAGTCGAGATGCCTAAATTCGATGGAAACGAAAAAAACAATGTTGCATGGATAAATAAAGCAAAAGAATACTTTGAGATATATGACATCAATGACGATGACGAAAAGCTCAGGCATGCATCCATGAAAATGGAAAGAGAAGCATATCACTGGTATATGTGGTGGAAAAAAACAACACACGTCATTAGCTGGAGAAAATTTAAAGATGCCTTCTTTAAAAGATTCCAAGGTGTAAGAGAAGACGAGTTCTTTTCAAAACTCATCAAGTTACGACAAAAAGGAAGTGTGGACGAATACACTCAAGAATGGGAGACCTTAGTAACACGAATACCTGGGTTATCAGAATCTCGTCTAATTCAATCATACATCTTGGGACTCAAAACCCATTTACAAGTAGAACTTGAAATGCATGACATTTCATCAATAGAAGTAGCAAGGCGAAAAGCAAAAACAACCGAAAAGAAATTCGAACAAATATTTTGGTCAAAATCCAAAAAAACATATTCAAGACGAAGAACACCTCAGTATGCGAACACAAAAAATACAAGATATGTTCCACCGCATCGACGTGAAGATGAAAAATCTAATGTGGAAACGCAAAGGATAAAAGGGGGTAAATGCAAGAGTTGTGGTGAGAAGTGGGACCCTAAGCATAGGTGTGCTAAAGGAAAAGAACCAAAGAACCTATATAATTGTGAAGCAACCAATGATTCAAACAGTGAAAATTCTGACATAGAAGAAAAAGAAGATGCCCTAGAATTCTCACTAGAATTAGATGATGAAAGTATTCCACAAGTGTCATTATCAGCCATGACAAGTATATCACAACCTCAGACCTTAAAGTTAAAAGGACACATAAAGAAGAACAACGTAGTGGTTCTCATCGACTCTGGTAGCACACATAATTTTTTAGATGCAACCATGGCAAAGAGACTCAATATTTTTTCATTTCCTTTACCAAACATGAAGGTGATGGTAGCTGACAATAAGAAGATTGAAAAGGTGGGGAAATGCCATAAGGTTAAACTGCAGATTCAAGACTTCAATTAGAGTCTCCGTTTTTCACAGTGCCATTAGGAGGAGTAGATGTAGTCTTAGGTATCCAGTGATTAAGGTACTTATGCCGCCAACCACCAAGTACAGTTTATAAAATTCAAATGGGGAGGTCAAAAGTACAAATTACACAGATTCCAAGCACCAGAAAATCAAATTGTATAATCATCACAGATGATGAAGATGATTCGAAAGGGAGCACCCGCTTATGTAGTACAATGTCATCAGTTAGAAATGTTATCTGCAAATATGACCAGTGAAGAGTCACCAGAGATACAAGATCTAATTAGGAAACATGAAAAAGTATTCCAAGACCTACCTATGAAGATGCCGCCTAATAGGGAAATTGAGCATACAATAGAAGTCAAGGCAAGATCAGACCCAGTCAACATCAAGCCATACCAATATCCACATCACCAAAAAACAAAAATCGAGAGATTAATCCAAGACCTCTTAAAATGTGGAATCATCTCGAAAAGTAAAAGTCCGTACGCTGCTCTAGTGGTGTTGGTAAGGAAGAAAGATGGGTCATTCAAGCTATGTATTGACTATAGGGGATTAAACAAAATAACAATTAAAAACAAGTTTCCAATCCCCTTTATCGACGAAATGTTGGATGAGCTACATGGCGCAAGGTATTTCTCAAAATTGGACTTAAGATCAGGCTACTATCAAATTAGAATCAGATTAGAGGACATACCAAAAACGGCATTCCGAACACACGAAGGTCACTATGAATTTAAAGTAATGTTGTTTGGATTAATTCGAATTATTTCGCCCAAATCTCAGAAAGTTTGTATTATTAGATATCATTTTTGGGATTCAACTGCGTTAAGTAAGTCATTCAAACGTATGACCATTTCCATGAGAGGTAGTCGTAACTGACTAATTTCTCATGATTTTTGAATAGGTCACTTAGCACTCATTGCATCGGGTGATGCTCACAGGGGTGAAGAAGTGGGATTGAAACTAGTGAAATGTGGAGAACGAATCACATAGCATCAATCATCACTTCCGGGGCTTGCACCCGGTAACCAGGACTTCCCAGGAGGTCACCCATCCCAGAACTCCTCTGGCTCAAGCGCGCTTAACTGTGGAGTTTTTCCACAATCAAGCCCACTTAGCTTGCTACCCCATTTGCAAAACCTTAGCAAGTATTGTGCCTCATGAACCATTCAAGTTAGAGATCCCTTGACTTTTTTTGAATTTAAGTATGGGGGATTACGCAGTGCATTATATTAGATATCATTTTGGGATTCAACTGCGTTAGGTAAGTCATTCACGTATGACCATTTCCATGAGAGGTAGTCGTAACTG
Source organism: Pinus taeda (assembly GCA_000404065.3). Taxonomy (NCBI): domain Eukaryota; kingdom Viridiplantae; phylum Streptophyta; class Pinopsida; order Pinales; family Pinaceae; genus Pinus; species Pinus taeda. Next base: position 313,944 of record APFE031016580.1, on the reverse strand, counting down.
ACTAATTTCTCATGATTTTTGAATAGTTCACTTAGCACTCATTGCATCGGGTGATGCTCACAGGGGTGAAGAAGTGGGATTGAAACTAGTGAAATGTGGAGAACGAATCACATAGCATCAATCATCACTTCGGGGCTTGCACCCGGTAACCAGGACTTCCCAGGAGGTCACCCATCCCAGAACTCCTCTGGCTCAAGCGTGCTTAACTGTGGAGTTTTTCCCCAATCAAGCCCACTTAGCTTGCTACCCCATTTGCAAAACCTTAGCAAGTATTGTGCCTCATGAACCATTCAAGTTAGAGATCCCTTGACTTTTTTTGAATTTAAGTATGGGGGATTACGCAGTGCATTATAATTAGATATCATTTTTGGGATTCAACTGCGTTTGGTAAGTCATTCACGTATGACCATTTCCATGAGAGGTAGTCGTAACTGACTAATTTCTCATGATTTTTGAATAGTTCACTTAGCACTCATTGCATCGGGTGATGCTCACAGGGGGGAAGAAGTGGGATTGAAACTAG